>JAPDSC010039258.1:722417-738879 GCA_026290005.1 Latrodectus geometricus
TTTTCATTCAATAATATTTTCTGCATGACAGTAAAAAAAAAAAAAAAAATCAATTCATAAAATTGGTTAAAATCTATCATTCATCATAAATTGTCTTAAGAATAGTTTTGGAAATGGGAGGCAGTTTAAAAGCTTAAAATTGTCCTTACATTGATTTAAATGCGAATATATCTTAATTAACGAATCGAGTCTTATAAAATACCAACTCAAATTACCTCTCAATTTTCAACTCAAGTTTGTGTGTGTGATTTTACTTAAAGTCGAAATCTCAGTATTTTTATAAATATATCTTCCTGGGGACTCTCTATGATTTAGTGGTTGGATAGAGCTCTTTTGATTAAAAGATTCTGAAGTCACAATCCCAGTTAATGGATTGACTTTTCAGGATCTTTTAATGTTCTTATTAGTTGCTCTACTGTTGTTCATTTGCACGTCTGTTAGAGGCTGCTTGGAAGTTTTCCGGGATTCTTCTCTTATGATACGAGTAAGCGGCTTACTATCTTTGAAAAATTTTCCTGGAATAAATTACGTGGATAGACATTAAAATGTTTTATAACAGTAGTAGATAATCCGCAATCTAGTATGAAACACTTATTAAACATGCAAATGGAATTAAATTTAGTTTCTTGTTGATATTCTAAAACTATTAACAAATTTATTCTGTTAGTATAAAAATAATAATGATAATTTAACAAAAATTAAGTATTAAATAAGATTTTTAATAAGGAAAGTATGTTATATTTTTTACAGGAGAAAAAAATTCATGTAAAATATTTAAATCCTATATTCACAACTCTTATCTAACATTTCAGATTATTCCTCATCTTATTGCTTGTTAAATATCAAAGGCAAAAAAAGAAAAAAATCGTGTTTCTTTAATTATGTCATGAAACATAAATCCTACAAAACATTTATGTTATTGTTGGTCAAATTAGTTTCAAGAAACATAACTTTTTAACTAAAAATGAGTTTACAATTCTAAAAAAAAAAAAAAAAAAAAAAAAAAAAAATTAAATCTTAGTAATTATATAAAATTAATCAACTTTCCAGAAAATTAAAATAATATGTTGCAACGTCGTGTAAGTGGAACATTTTAAGTGCTAAAAATTTAGCACGAAAATAACATTCACAATAATAAACATAAATCTGTTAAGGACATTTAACGTTGTAATTCTGCAATACTTAAATATATAAATTCTGAACTCAAATGACTGCAGAGTATAAACTACCTAAAAACTAAATTATTTGTAATGGATTTTTTCAGTTTTATATCAATTCATAGTATTTAGTGACTAAATATGAATTTATATAGATCAGAATATTTTGAACATACTGAATACCGTTGCTTGTTCTTTATAACTGGAACGTTTGTTGGTCTAAGCGTAATGCTTGATATAAGAAGTTTTCTGTAGGTATTTCAGTTTATTGTCAAATGTTTCTTTTCCCTAAGTTTATTACGTTATATTGAATTCTTTAATTAATGATCTTGTTATGAACAGTAGTAACAGTTATTTCCAAAATAATTAAATTTCTGAATATGAATAATTAACTTCTCTATGATATAGTTAATTAGTTCATTTAGTTAACAGATTTTCTAGCTGTCTGGAATTATTGAGTAAAGATTATTTTCCTCCATAATGCTTATCCAGAAACATATTTGTAGTGAGAATATTTGATGATATTTTTGTTTACAAAAAATTTGAGACTTTGGCAATAAAAATAGTTTTATAAAAAAGTAATATAACAGAAATTTTCAATTTTTTGCTTAAAATTGCCTATTCTTTAGAACAAATTAATCAAAATTTCCACGTTATTTTATTTTAATCATATCATGAAAATAAATTGTAAGTAATTGAATCATTCTTCCATTAGCCGTTTAAAACAATACAGATACAATGATTAAATATTAATGGGAGATAAAACACAACTCGATTTTTAAGACTTTCGAAAAGAAGATAACAGAATAGTGCAAAAACACACAAGCAAAAGAATAATAGCAAATAAAATTTGTAACGCAAAACATAAATTTGTCTATATTGGCTTTACTTTATTTTTTTAAGATATATTGTTTTTAGTTTATTTATTTAAAGGCCTTAATTACTAACAAATATTTAAAAGAAAAAAAATATGAAGTGCATTTTTTAAATCATCGCGTATGTAAGGCATTTTTAAGGATAATGTTACATATTCAAAAATATTAGTTATATTAATTAGTGTCATTTGATCATATCACTCTTGAAAAAGAAATGAGTTAAGTATTTCCTTCCAAAAAAATATTTTGAATAAATTCCTTATTAAATTAATCTGTTATGTTTCCTTCTTTGAAAAAAGTATTAAAGTACTTCTTTTAAGAAATTTTTTAATGTAAGGAAACCTTAGATCTAGCGTTATATTTACTTACATTTTCAATATTATTATATGAATATACAAACTATTCTATATTTTAATTTGCAATGCACACAATATTTTATGATGTGTAGGTAGTTATAAATTCAAATATTTGGGCTTAGTTCAAAACTGAAATTATGATTTGTCCTATATTTAATAAAACATGTTACTTTTTATTATTAAAGATATAATTCTCAATCTATAAATGTAGAACGAAGTTTCGTATGGAAATCACACGAAAATGCATTAGATTAAACGTCATTATACTGTCTAAAAGGAAATCGCAACAATCATTCGGGTCTTCAATTAAATTTCAGTAAATTAAAAATGTTGCAAGCAGTATTTCTTGTACTGTTTTAGATTTATATGCACTTGTATTTTTTTTCTATATTTACCCAGATATTTTCTGGGCTAGGAACAAATGAATATGAATACTTTACTTATAATGGTTTAAAAAATTTTATAGATTCTGTTTTCTATTCCATTAATTTTAAAATTTCACATTTTATAATTTGCAGAATATAAAACTTTCTTCTACCTTTCAATAAAGCTGCTGCAGGAAATATTCCGATTAATATAATTTGAAAAGTTCTTGCAAAAAATTAATAGGTTATAGAGAAAGTTCATTGTTTCTTTTCCTAAACATTAAAGCTTTATACATGTAATAATAAAAGTGGTATACATAAATCTCTTAATTTCTTTAAAAATAATCAAAAAAAGGGTTATAGCTTTCGATAATACAAATATCTTATTCAAATTATGACTTTTATTAATTTTGAAACTATTTACTATTTATTTCTATTTATATTATATACCTTTTAAATAGTAGTTTTATACCACAAAATGAAATTTTCCTAATAGGTAATCTAAAAGCCAAGCGAATGAGGTATGAATTCCTTTCAGCTGCAAAGCTTTTAAATAATGATTTCCGAATAATTTCTTAAAGCACTATCGATAAATAGTATATTCAAAAAAACACAAATACATTCTTGTAGTGTAACAGTAGTAAGAAAATTTTATGATAGTATCAGATTTATCCAAAACTAATATCTCCATTTTAATTTGTTGTTCCTATAATTTTCAGATGCAATTTTCTTATAATTAAATAGCGGGAGCTTTTAGTTTAAAATTAATGTTATTCAAAAATTATAATATTTTTCTATAGAAGTGTTTTATGTTGTTAATCAAAATAATTTTTATGTAAAATGTGATATTTTACATAGCTATTTAAATACTTACGAAACACGCGAATACATGCTATTAAATACGCTTGAAATTACATACTTGTATATTTCGCAACTAATAATGGCAAATAAATATTTTTGCTCACATGGTAAGCCATAATAGTAGTCAAATTAAAAATAATCATTACATTATAAAATTACGATATTTTTATCTTTCTGAATTATTAAATTATAAATTGGATTTTTAAAACACGAATTAATTTTTTCCTTTGTTAAATTAATTATTTACCACTTTAACATATTTAATTCAACTAGCAATTTGGAATCTCTTTTTGAGTTCATATTGTTGAATAATGTTACTCGTAATCAAATGAAAGCATAAGTTCCGCGTTAATTTAGGATACTCTTTAAATATATTAATATTTGATTCAGAATTAAACCTTCAGTGTTCAAATATTTCATTAGGGAAACATTTTGAAGTGATTAAGTGCATTCACGGAACACTAGTTTGCTACGTAAATATATCAGGGGAATCGTTAGCTTCTTCGCAAATGAGGTATTTGCATTGATTAATTTTCTCTGTTTAAGGAAATAATTACTGTATTTTAAAAACACAGTAAAATGATAGCTATTTAATTGATTTACATATAAAATTTATATTCTTATAGCTTCATTCAATAAATAATTGAATATTTTTTTTCTTACTCCATTTCTAATTAATTTTATATTGTATCCAAAATAAATTTGGGACCAATTATATACGTATTACATAATTTATACAAAATAAATTATGTAATTAGGTTAGTTATACTGGTTATTTGATTAAATATTAACTGAAGGATTTTACATTCCATTAAAGCATTTGAAATAATATGAAAACATTTTTATGAAAAACTAAAAATATTTTAGCAGTTTTTAGTTTAAAAATATTTTAGCAATTTTTAGTTATGAAACATAACATCTATTAAAAAAGATAAAAAAAAATATATATATAACCAAAAACACAAATAATCAAAGAAACCCTAAAAGTTTTTCTTTTCTGTTGTCAGAAGAATATGTAAATTTGAAATTCGTGTTAAATATATTATAGAAATATGTGAATTTATGAATTAACAACTTGAAATATCAAGTTCTAAATCAAGGGAAATTATACTGAATTAAATTTTAAGAGTAGCCTTCAAAATGTTCAATAATTGGGATTTTTGTCTAAAAGTGTTTGCTTGCAACGTCCTGGATGGAAACATGACACAAGAAAAGTATATGCTTGGTTATTTCCTAACATATTTCTATATATTAATTTCATATAAACATATTCCTAACAGATTCTATAATACTATTCAATCTTTTTATTTAGGCAACTATATATTTCTATATAATTGATTGACTAAGTACTGTGCAACTGTACTGAATCGAGTTATTTTTGAAAATTCAGCAGAAATAACCACACTGATGAAAATTTGTTATTTTTTATACTTGATCTACAATAATCCAAACGAAATTGAGAATAAGCAATTGAGAGAGGAGAAAAGTACTTTTGTGTTTGAAGTCACTGGTGATCTAATTTTATGTGTGTATTTTATACCAATAAAGTGCATTTTAATTTATTTTTTAGAATTGCATTAAATTTACATTAGTTCTGTGTACTAAATTTATGAATTTATAAATTTAAGTACTCAAAGTGTATTTTTATATCGACACGTGGTATCTTAATTTTAAGAACTTTCTTCACTGATCATTTTTTTAAATGAAATTAAAACTCAATCTTTTAGAATATATGGAATCAATCTTTTTCAATATAAATTTCATAATCGCAACATCATATGTTTAATTTTTTTATTTAAAATATACATAAAATAATCTGTCAACCATGATCTATTTGTTAAATATCTGAAATTTGCAAATAAGAAATTTTAATCCATAAGTATAAGTACAGTAAAAAATTTCAAAGAATAAATTGTTTTGCAGTATTCTCCTCTGTTATTTTACCACCACATTTTTATCATATTTTCCTTTCTTAATTTTAATTGAAATACTTATTTTCAGATGGTGATGTATGGCAAGTGAGCTTTAGTCCTATTTTAGTTGTACTTATTGCCATTGTAGTTGGGCTCGTTTTACTTGCTCTGACCATTATAATCATTGTGAAATTTCGAACAAGAAAAAATCGAAACAAAGGTAAGATATATTTGAATATAATATCTATAATTACCTTATTACTAAATTGAACATTGGGAAATTTGTTGATACATTGAACCGATGAAAAAGTTTACTAACTCTCTCAAAATGTTTACCCTGGAAGTAATATAAAAATACTAATACTTAAATTTAATAGTTGCACTGTTCCATCAAATTAAAATGTAATAAAACAGATCAGTTTGATATGGAACGAATTTCGTATCACTGTTAATGAATCAATGAAAATAATGAAGATTTTATATTTTAAAAATAAAAAAAAATCCTGAAAAATAATATTAAGCAAAAAATATTTTTAATGTGCAATTTAAGCATTATATATCATATAAAATCATTTTATTAAAATTAAAAAAACTTGCATTGTTTTGTGCTATGTAATAAATATTACATTTAAATTTTATTATATAGTAATCAAAAATTATAGTAAGTCTTAAAGAAGCATTGAAAAATAAAAATTATATCACCTCAAAAACATAAATGCTTACTACCGCTTACGATATAATAATTTTGAAAACAAAAAAGAATAAAACAAATCTTTCCTTAGTTGTTAATGTACTCTCTGTTATAGAAAGATAAGATATCATGAAATTTTAAAAAAATAGAAACTCATTCAAAAATAAGAAATGATATTACTTCAAGGAAGTTACGAAACTAAATAAAATCCTCAAGAAATCAGGTGTAAGTTGCATCAAGTTGAAAAACTGAGAGCAAATAAATATTCTTCTAAATATTTGCTTCATTAGTAAAACGTGGATTTGTTGATTTAAATAGAAGAAAAAACCTGGTTACCAAAAATTATGAAAAAATAACAAAAATAGCGATAAATATTTAAAAAATAAGGGAATTTCAGTAGAATTTGAATATATTGGTAAGTAAAAGGAAATAAATAATATGACATTATGCAAAATATTGGCGGTGCCTTTATAATATGACATTTGTGAAGAGTATAAAAATGGATGTCCTAGAGCAAGGCGGCAATGCCGCAGCGTGTTTAAGATGAGGAATCGGGTATAGTAAAATTTTAAAAATGACCTCCAGACATCATTTGATCGAACAATTTCGATGGCGAGCTATTGGGAGACTAGAGACAGTGAAAAGTCTGATAGAATTTGCTAGATGGCTGAATGTGAGTCCGTTTGTGATTTATAGACTTTGGCAGTAATTTCTAACCCTGGCATCCAGGAGGTACAGTCAAGAATGACTACGCGCTATTACAAATGTCGATGACCTAAATTTGTTATTACGTACACGGAGAATAGAACTGCAACTCATGTTGAGCTCAAATACTCCTTCGCTGCAAGTTCCGGAAGGTTGGTTTTCAGATTAACCATGTATCGAAGGCTTCGTGAATATGGTCCTTATGTGAAGTGACCAATCATTTGAGTCTAGCTAACATCACGACAAAGGCGGGAACGTCACGACAATTACAAGTCAACATATCCACTGAGCATGTGATCAATGGACCGCTGTTCTCTTTATGGATGAGTCCAGTTTCAGCCTCAAAATGTATGGTAGGCGCATTTTCATTTGGAGAGAACGTGGAACAAGTTTTCATCCATCAAACATACATGAAGGAGATTTATACGTATCAGGCATTTTCTGTATTTAGGGTGTTATCTCTTAGGCTGGATAGACGGATTTCCAACTCTTTTCACGTAAATATGTTAATGCTCACACTTGTAGATAAGGGTGGTTATATACATCCTTATGCTGTCTTAATATGTGATGGTTTCGTGCTACAGGTTGTTAATTAGAGACCACAAATGTTTTGCATCATGGATGCTTTTCTTTAACAGGAAACAATTCAGCGCAGGCTGTCGAAAACTTGATTACCGAACCTTAATCCAATCGAGCATGTTTGGGATGCTTTAGGAAATTGTGTAGCTGATCTCAATACTCTTCTTAAGACCCTAGCTGCGCTTTGAACTGCTTTGGCTCGCACTTCTTATACAATTAATAGAGTGCATAATTGAGACTATCACACATCACTGCATGTTTTGTATTGCTTCTTGGGGAAATGATATCTTATTTTAAAGGTATTTTTTTCCTACACCATATTTACACCTCTCCTTTGCTCATTGTATACATATGCTAATTTTTAAAACATTAAAATTGTCTGATGATTTCTTTTTATACTATTTAGTACCTTTTACGTGTTGTATAATGTGTATAAGTTGCATTAAATTCCACTCTCAACTTTTTGCTTTCTCGTTATTTCTATGGTTTTTACTCAATTTATGATAACCAGTATAACCTTATATATGCATATGTAAAAAATCATTTTGTTTTCTTTTTTAAATAAGGATTTAACACGTGTGAAATTAATAATTTTCCTTACATTTTTATATGTGACTAAAATTTAAATATAAATCACACTTACATTTTTTTATATTTTCTTGAAAAAGAAAACATTCTTTTTTTCATTTTGTAAGTATAAAAATTATTTCAAAAACTACCAACAGAGACAAAATTTAATCATAATAAAAATATTTTAAACTGCATTTCATGAACTGTAAAATGTTGAAGTAAATCTAAAATATTTTTGCAAAATAATGAACAAATAGTTATAGTAGCAGTTATTCAAAAAACACTTTTTTCTCATTTCCTGTCTATAAAAATATCACTTAAAAATGATTTGGTATTGTTGAATCTTTTGCAAACTTTCAGCAAGTGACGTAATGAAATCTTGAACATGATTTTATGCATTGAAATTATATTTCTTCCATAAAGAATGCTCTAATGATTCGTGGTATATCTTTTTCTCATGCTTTCTGAAATTTTTATTCTTTTACTTGAACGTTTCGCTTTCAGAACTTCTTAGACTGTATCCAGCCATCAAATGCGGTTATTTCAAGCCATAACGTGTTTTACGATGCAACCTCCTTCAGATAGTTTGCTTCAGGCTATCTTACGATCTCTCGCATTAGAACCCAAGTATTGATGTATTAAATTCAGAAACCGTGAAATATCAAAAGAAAATCTCTGGGAAATACATAAAAATAGGACGACGAGTATTTTTTGACGCTATCGATTATTGTGTAATGCTTTTTATGGAGGACCAGTGCTTAAGTTGGAATTTCATCAAAGTTGAAATGCCTAGTGATTCGTGGAAAATATGAATGTACAGAAGAAAAACTCTTATGAATCCGTTTAAGTGAACAAAAAAATGTTGGATTAATAAAGATTGTCTAGAAATACATTGCAACATTGTGTACGGATAATAATTTCTTTTTTAGAGAAAAGAGATCGCATATATTTTATATAAGCTGTAAGTAATCAATATTTACCTTAAGAGAATTTGCAATTCCCTATATATGATAATTATCTTGAGTTATGGTACAAAATTCGTATATACTTAGTGATGAAGTTATTTGTATGTTTCTTATCAGAAATATAGAAATCATAAGGTAAAAATTTTAATTATATCAATTATTTTGAAGACAAAAGTTTCACAGAACATTCCTTGCAGGTATCATTTTAATAACATAGAAGTAATTAAAAATTTTTTTTGTTTATTTTTTGGACTTAATGAAATGGTTTTGGAACGATTCCAGTTTGATATTGTGTTTGGTTCCAGAATATTATTGTGTTAGCTTAAACATATCTTTATTGAATACATTTTATTATTTTGATCGAACTGAGAAAGTTCAAGTCTCTCAAGAAACCAATAATTATCATGCAATATCTAACTTAAAAAAATATTTTTGAAGAACAGCCGAAAAAGAGCAATTTTATAAGGTGAAACATTTAGGTGATAAATTATGTAACAACACTTACAATATTCTTTTATATCAATCAGTGATATTGTATTTAAAAAATAAAGATAAAAAACGATTATAATGATTTCCAATTTTTCAGGATTATATTGAATTATTTGACTCTGAATTTTGCAACTTTTAGATGTTTGCATTATAAACATACACAAAAGGCACTAAATTCAAAATGAATATTAAAAACTAATAAAGAATACTCACACAAAACTTCTGCAATATATAAATCCTTTTACACTTTTCAGAAATATTTATAATAATTTAATTAAATTACAAATTATAATTAATGACTTCCTCGTGGTAACTTAGGAATTACTCAGATGCTACAACTTTTGAAATCAATGATCATTAAAGACTTTTCGTGATTTCTTGGAAAGAAAAGTACTTTTTTAAATTCATGTTTTTACTCTTATAACAATACTTGGAAAAGTCAACACAGCACTGGTTTCCCACAAATTATGAGCGAAAGCAATAATTTTATACAAACAGTTTTCAGCAAATTTCAAGAATTTCATTGAATTCTAACTGGCGAAAATCATGTGCATTAATAAGTTACTTCAAATAAAAATATTTTTTACTTAATTTTAGCCAAGAATTTTAGTTGATAAAGAGAACTTTTAACTAAAAGAGTATGCAATGCATTGTGGATGACTAAAATTTATATTGTTCTATTTCAGAACACTATATCATAAAATTCGTTGAATTTTTAGGAAAATAGTACTAATATTTTATTGATTGTTTTCAAGATAATTTCAAAATTTAATAAAAATTGTCTTAAAATGTTTAACAAAATTAATATTTTGACAATTTTGAACTTTTTTACAAATTTAAGTAATTAAAATTTTTTTTTTATCATTTCGATGGTGTTTTCATTAAAATTAGAAACACTTCAGTCGTTAAACTCACCAATTATTTAATATCCAAACTTTTATTTAAAATATTTTATTAAAATGTAAATATTTAAATGTAAAAAATATGCAACAGTTTCAGTAAAAAAAAATTCCTTTCATTATTAGGATATTATGCGTATAACTGATTTTGACTGCTTACATGGAACATTTTCCAAAAATTATTTCCCGCTTATTCTGCTGCTCAAATATTGATAATAATGAATATAAACAAACAATGTCTTGACAAGCATTTATGATATTTCCAAAGTATTTTTGTGAAGTTATAGAATGTTTTTGACCGACTGCCGCTCTTTTTTTAATACTGATAATGGTTTTAAAGAAGCAGATAAAAGCCTCTGACATTTACTAAATAATGGATGATTATTATAAAAGAAACATGCATAATAGCTCATATAAAAACCTTTTTTTAGAGAAAACACATAAGGTTTTTATAATATTTGAAAGAAGCATTAAGAGCTTCTCAATTTTCCAAAGCATAACATGAAGCATATGCCTATACATATTATTAAATTAAATTTTCGGAAAACATTTTTCTAAAAAACACTATTTACATTTCTACTAATAATAACTGCAGTTCTTAATTAATTAATTTTTTATAGTTATTTTACCCCTAAGTTCTCGTAAAAAAATTATTTTATTTTCAACAAAAACTGTAAGTTGAATTAAATTACCACACATAAATGAAAATATTTCCTCGAAATGTGTTACAGAATCCATAACTTAGTTTCTCTTTGCAAATAAATGACCATTTTATAAAATTCATTAGGAAAATATGTTTATTTTAATAATTTGTCACGGTGACAAATTTTAAATGCAAGTATGCATTTCATGGTTATATAGTATCAATGGAATATATATATATATATATATATATTTGTTTTTGTTAAAGATTATCGTATAAAATTCAGATACAGTTTTAAATTCTTAATAATTAACAAAACATTTCTATTATTTCTCTGCATATCAATTCACTTATTGTCCGAAGAATTTTAATTTTTTTAGTGGTGTTTTTATTGATATTTTTATAATTTAATATAGTACACATTATTAATTGCGTGGAAATTACAATGACTTAAGCAAAGAATTGTGGAAAATTTAACTTTAATTTTTTCTAAAATTACCTTTTTTTTTTAAATTTATTTGAAATTCCTTAAAACAGTGATCTTTTTATATAAAACTATACTGAGAATTATATTAAATATGATTAATAAATTTTCATGAAACATCAATTTTCTTCTCAGAATTAGGAGTTCAGATTTGTAATGTTAAATTTGATTTTAATATGAGAATTTCGATTAATTTATAAATTAGTATAAATAACAGCTTTATTTAATTATCAAATGAAATTAAAAATATCGAATAATACTAAGTATATTAAACAATTTTTATTTAACTATCAAAATTTTATAAAATTTTTGTGACATATAATGAATACATTAAATTCAAAAAATGAAAAAAAATTCTCTATATACATTTAAAAATACAGCAATCATTTTTATTTAACATTTTGAGTTTAATTTATTCAGGTTCTAAAATATCTTTTGTTCCATAACAACTTGGTTTCTTAAAGATATTTTCTTAAAATATTTTTCATTATTAATCGGAAAAAAATTCCCCTTAATAAATATTAAATACAATTCCTTCTTGTTTTTAAAAATATGAACACGAAAATGTATCATTAAAATGCAAAAATCAGCCAAACAAATGAAGGTATAATTTTTTTTCAAATACACGTAATGCTTTTAGAGTTAATAAAGAAAAAATTTTAAACTAGACCTTTAATTTTAATAAAATTATAAAAGTAGTAAACTTTTTACTTGCTCTACAGTTGTAATTTTTTGAAACTCCTGTAGACTATTTTCCTTTTTGTAAGAAGAAAAAATCGTTGACTATTTCAAAAACTTGGCAAACTCCAAAGATTTTTGCTGTTTTTTAGAGTATAGTACTTTTGCCCTACAGATACTTTGGGAAACGCTTTGTAGACACTACTTGTGGACACAACAAAAGCTGAGAATCCACAGAATGAAGCTTATTCTGCATTCATTGTATTCCTCTTCAGCAATCCTTACAGCACCTTCTGCATGCATAAGCAATTTCATTGTTATGCCTCCCTTGTGTGCCGTAAATATGAATAAAAATCCTTAGTTCTACGCCCATTCAGGATTTACACGAAATCGCATGAAGACCATTTTATGTTTTTACAGTCCAACATATATAAATTTAAGGAAAAAATATCTCCTAGATGTAGAGATAGTAACTTAATTTTTTCTTTTCCTTCTGTAAAATATCAAACATACATTGAAATAAAACTTTTTTCTTTAGAATTCATTTTGTTATATTGAAAAATACTTTTTAAGTTTGGACTAATTTTTTCGCTACCTTTAAAAACACTTTTTTATTTATAAGTTGGGTAAAATATTTTTACCCATGTAAATGGTGGGTTGAATTAAAAGAGGACCTAAGAATTCTTTTCTACCCTTTTAAGCAATCAAATCTTGGCATGGGACAGAAATCTCGTTCCATGATCACTGAAAAAATTATTATCTTTCTTTGCAGGAAAACAATACTAACCTACTTGTCTTATGCATACATTTAACGTTTGTAATTTTGTTTAAAATATATTCTTGATTTTTATTTTGTCCGTTACAAAAATCTAATTCTAGTTTCTTGATTCATTCTTTGTTCATGTGTTGAATTTTGCCCTCCGAAACAAAAATCCTAAAAATCGTATATAATATAACAAAATAAAGATTTTTCAAAAATACACTTTGTATATTTTTAATAAGTAAAAAGCAGAATGTAGTGTTAATTAAAAATAATTTTTTCTAAGTGTATTTTTATTGTTTTAAAAATAACAAGAGACCGTTCCTATTTTAAGTATCTTATTCTTCTAATAAAATAAAGCTGAATAATTTGTTTTTCCATAGAAAATATCGTGCAATTTCTGAGATTAAAATAAAATTTGTGTATTTGTTATCAAATAACAATAAACACTTGAATACTTGATGAAAATTCTATTTTAAACTTTACAAAATGATTGAGAAAGTATAAACACATTCAACCATTTTCATACATCTTAATAATTAGCTTGATAAAATTAACTTATATTTTTTGAAAAAGTAGAAACAGATTTAAAAATGATAAATTTATTTCTGGCATCAATCTTAGAAATTAAGAAAGGACATTGTAAGTGTTAGTAATTAGTATTTTAATATACTTTTTTTTTAATAATAAGATAAAAATTTCACAAAATCTTAACGAATAATATGCTGTCACTACAATTATTTGAAAAAGCTAAAAATTAAAAACTGACTTTTAGAAATAAAATTTCAATGGAACATTTTCTATAAGCAGAACATTTTCAGAAATAATAAAATGAGACTTCTAATGAATATTGTTAAAATTTTAAATAAGAAAAAAAATTTAACTAATCATGATAAACAGAATCTCTGATAAATTTTATTAAGTAAGCAAAATATTGTTGGAGAAATTCAATTTTTTCTTTTTTTAAATGGAAAAAACATATAATGACCATAATCAAGGTCCAGGAATATTTGTAACTATTGTATGGAATCTAAAGAAATCTGAGTGTTTCCTAATCTGTAGATTTTTGTTGGCATAGATATGGAATGACAATAATAATCAACAAAAAACAAAGTCTTTGAAAATAAAATTTATTAAATAATAAACTATTTCATTTAATGAATATTTTTCTTAATGTCAATCACATTTTAAATATGATAATATTTAGATTCATACAGATGGAAAAAATATTCATTAGAATATAATATTTATTTTTATTATTTTACTGCCGCCCAACCTGTCTAGCGGTTAGCGTACCTGACTACAGGTGGGTGGGACCTGGGTTCGAATCCAGGCTCGGGCATGAATGCACTTTCTCTCTTTCTTGTCTTTGTCCTTTCTTTGTGTGTGAATGGTTGCCTACACTATAAACGGATACATATGGCATGTGTGTACTGAGGAAGTCGAACTCCACATCAAATATGGTTCAGTTGGAAAAGTGGAGCAGCGTACCCCATATTGCCAGCCTGGCTGGCACACGACAACAACAATGATTTTACTTCCTACCGAAAAATACTAATTTTAATGTGATTGATAATGAACTGCTATTTTTTTATGTTTTATATTGCTATTTTATGAAATAAAAATGTTTTGAATGTTGTATGAGTTTTCTAATTCTGAATGATGAATTACTATGGAATCTACATTATAACAAAAATGTTAATCCTTTAAAAATTAACAAAATTTATAAAAATGAAATTTACATGAAGATATTTTGATTTAAGTTATTTCTCAATTCTTCTTTCTTTTTATTTAATTTAGGTTATTGGTTTCAGTTGAAAAAAATATGTTTAATATAAAAATCCATTACTATTATTATAAAAATGCACTGATTTAGTATTGTACGTCTCTAATATTATATTTTTGATAATGAATGAATTCATTTAAGGCGATAAATGTTTACAAGGAAATTTTATTTTAAATACTATAAATAATTCTTTTGACAGTTTCTAACTTTTATTAAAAATCAACATCATTCTTTAATTACACAAACATTGGGTAAAATATATTCTCTCTATATATTTTTTAAGATTGATACAATTAAATATAATCTAACAAGAAAGAGATTAACGAAATATGTTTTATAAATTTATTAATGTTTTCTCTTCAATATTTTACGGTAAAACTTTCTGCAAAATTTAAATTAATCAGATTGTTGTTAAATTAAAAAGAAGTTTATAATCCTTTGACTCAAAAGATTTTCTAACTCCAAGTTCTGTCTGTCAGATCTAAATAACTATCTCTGATGTCACATATTTCACACTAACATTCTACTTTACTCATGTGAAACGACATATATTTAATTTGTAGACTGTCGTTCTCTAGTACAACTAGTACATGGGGAAAATATGATTAAAGGCAACGAAGATTGTTGAGGCGTTCAAAACTGAGTAATTTCATTTAAATTTTCTTTTGATTGTAAAGTCTTCCACAATGTGTAACTTTTCAAAATGTGAAATCAGCATTTCGCGTATTTGATTAATAGAAAAGATGGGATAACACTGGAAAGATTTACGTACTCACAAAGTGCATAGCGAAACTTATTTCAAAGATGAAAGTTTTATTTTATTCATTAATTTGCATTAAATTATATTTAAAAAGATTTTATTCTAACTTCAGACACAATTTGTGTCTAGAATATTTTATTCCATTGAGAGATGGATATGATTTATTAATTCAAAAATGAAATTCAAAGAATCATAAATATATAAATATTGCACAGTAGATAACTTCATTTAAAAATTTTTTTATTAAGCATTGTAGAAAATATATTTAATTCTATTTTCGTTTGAAGGTTACTATTTTGTATTTTTATTTAAATACGAATATTATATATTTGTTTTAATAATCATGATATTATCACATATATCACACGTAACCCGAATATCACTTAAGATCTTAAAAAAGTTAAACTCTTGCATATAATCCTGCAAAAATATTAATGAAATAACAAATGAATCAAATACAAGATGCTAAAACATTTATAAGATTTTTCAACATTAATAGGAGTAAAAAAGCTAAATTCAAGAGATTTATATTTTTGATAAATTTTTATGATCAAAATTTAAGCTACCTCTTACAGAAATTAAATTTGCACTACTAATTTACTATTTAACAAGCAAAGTGTTTTTTTTTCATATATATAAATTTGAAGCACATTTAATAATTCCAATATATTATGTAAGAAAAATTATTTTATTGATTTTGAAACTTATATTTTGTACAGTTTTAGTCTTGCAAATCACTTTCAAATATTTCTTACTAAATTAGTAAAAGTATATGCTATCAAAATATATTAATTTAAATATGAAATACAATAGTTACAATGATTACAGTTCACAATTCATGGATTTCAACAAGAAATATTCTAAAAATTATTAATGCCTTTTATAATTTAGAAATATTATTACCTAAAGCAACTGTATATATAAAT
>JAPDSC010039258.1:758795-782952 GCA_026290005.1 Latrodectus geometricus
TATATATATATATATATATATATATATATATATATATATATATTATACTGCTCAAAATAGTTAAAGGATATTGTAAGTTTTATATAAAATAAAGATACAAGCGAAATTTTTTTTGTCGAAAATGGGAGAAGATAATCACAAATGAAAATTTTTTCTGATTTTCAAACTGTGGAGTATGCTAATTTTGAGTTCGACGTCAAAAACGTCGCTTCAGCGGCAGTGAATGAATTTTGACTTTGAACTGAATGAACGACAATGAAGACAAGGATGATCGTCTTTCAGTGACTGTTTTGTTTCGATGAGTACGATGTCTCAACGAAGTCATTTAACTGATTCAGAAGCTTGGGGAGTTGTTGGTAGGTTAGAAGGGGGCAAAACTAAACCTTTGGCGTTAACCTTTGGTGTGTGACAAAGTATGTTTTCTAGGATCTGGAACCGTTTTTTGGCGACTGGAAGTGCTGGCCGAAGACCAGGGCAAGGTCGTTGACGGGCAACAACGCTCAAGGAAGATCATTATTTACTGTTAATGGCTCGGATACACTAGAAGGTGAGTCTTGATGAAGGCTAGTCTTTTCCAACAACACAATCTCTAGGTTGCTGACACAATTGTTTCAACTCGGATTGTCCGAAACTTGCTCCATTGTGTAGATCTGTATGCTCGCTGATCAATGGTATGTGTTAAACTAATAGCGAAGCATATTCGAGACCGCAGGAAGTGGGCAACAGAGCATGTGAACTGGAGGAGAAATGAATGGAGCAATGTTCTTTTTTCTGACGTGTCCGGTTTTTCTGTTTATCTTGATAATAGACGTATTTTCATCTGGAGAGACAGTGGCAGTAGGAAGAATTTTGCGTTTGTGCACGAAAATGTCCGATTTGGTGGTGGGGGAGTGTTGGTGTATGGTGGCACCTCCATTGACGGGCCCACAGACCTCTATATCATTCGACTTCATTTTAATGGATGATAACTGCAGGCCATATCTTGCAAACCTTGTGGACATTTTTCTTTTCGATGAAGGAATCGTGCAAGTGGAATGGCCAGCGTATTCTCCAGACATGAATCCAATAGAGCACGTCTAGGAAGGCAAGTTTCTGGCCACCCCCCCACAAACTCTCCGAGAACTGGAAAGAGCTCTTCTGGAAGAGTGGGACAGAATACCCAACTTGTGATTAATAGTCTCATTGAGTCCATGCCTCAAAGGTGTTCAACGTTGCGGGTCGTTAGTGAGCACTTCTAGGAAGATACAATAGAGCACGTCTAGGAAGGCGAGTTTCTGGCCACCCCCCCCCCACACAAACTCTCCGAGAACAGGAAAGAGCTCTTCTGGAAGAGTGGGACAGAATACCCAACTTGTGATTAATAGTCTCATTGACTCCATGCCTCAAAGGTGTTCAACGTTGCGGGTCGTTAGTGGAAACTATACCCCCGACTGAAAATGATTTCCTTTGAAGAAAACACCTTCTCTTTTTCCTTTTCTCACATCTGCATAAATTGTGTTGTTTTCCCTTTTGTACACAATTGAGAAATAAAATGCATTTTTTTCTGACAAACATGTGTAATTTATTCTCATATAGCCTACTACGTCTGACGACCATGCATCAATCAGCTAAAAAGTTTCCCAGCCACAAAATCCACCTAAAACCAAAATATCCTTTAATTGTTTTGAGCAGTGTACATTTTAAATCCGTAATAAATTCATTCAGGTTAAAAATTCATTATAATTTGTAATAATCATAATAAATTGTTTTTAATTTTTATAAATTATTCAATATTTTGTTTGTCAAAGTTAGTTACTTGATTTTTAACAGAATTACATTTTTTGAAAGATGTAATCTATAAATTTAACAGAACAGGAAAAATATATAAAAATAGTTTAAAGAGTTACAAATATTTAAAAGTAAATACTTTTATAAGTGTTTTAAGAAATTCTACATTTTTTTGTGTGCATTGTATACGCTCTGTTTTATTTATCTGTCATTTTAGACTAGTTGAAATGTACTGATTTCAGAATAACATTTGAGGATACTAAACAATAACTATGAGAACTTTTTTATTAAATAGTTGTATATATATATATATATATATATTATACTAGATGAAAGCAATTCATTTGTCTGAAAATTTTGAAGAGAAATCACATTTTATTCTTTCAATAGATTCGCATTAAACTCAAGGACAACATTCAATATTGAACAAATTATTATTTAATTATACCTTTCAATTTTATGCTTTTATCTTAAATAGGGATTAAAATATAAAAATATATTTCAATCAATCAGTAGTTTCTAAATCAATGGTTGAAATATTTATTAAAGTGTACTTTTGTACTTGAAAATATTTATCTGCCTTTATTTACTTTTATAATATAGTATCTCCGCAAAAATATTTAACATTCGTCATGTTAAAATAAAGTCTCTGGCTTTTATATCATAGTTTATCTTGTTTTTATCACAGTTTATCACTTGCATTTAACATGATTTAATTTCTTCATCTTTTATCATAGCATACATCAAAGTAATAACTAGTTTAATCAAGTAAATCATAAAAATGATTTCTTGAAGTTTCAGATGCAATTTATTTTTACAAATTTTCTTTTTAGTTTAAAATTATATATTGGAAATTACTTCTATGTACTCTCTCAATATTTAATAAGAAAAATAAAAGAATTTACCGTTTGTATCTTACCTCATTTAAATTGTTTTTATAATTTCCATTTTCGTATTTGGAAAATAATTAATATTCTTCAATTATCTTAAAATGCATTATCTTTCAGTAATAAATGACCAGGTTAGTTTAGTAATTCTTGGTGTCAACAGATGGCACCACTACAAAGCAGTGTATTTTTAGGAGGATTAATACAATCTTATTTTAAAACTCATATTAATTGACAGTTGAGAGTCAATATATCAAATCAAAAATCAAATCATCCGCGCGACGCATTACAGAATACCCTGTTCTGCTTTGATGTTATTGTGACATCCTATTTCACTCTCCTTTTATTGAGTTCTTGGTTTTTGTTAAATTTAATAAATCGAATCGTTTTCTTTATTTTGAGTAAATTTTTCTTCGTTTATTTAAATATTCAGTCAAAATTGTTTTTGTAAGTTTGTTCAGAATCTTATATTTCTATTGATAAATTTTTATTATTATTTTTTTATTTTTTTTCATTTTTTATTTTTATTTTTTTATTTTTTTTAATATATAAACTCAAATTTATCAGTGTTTAATTATTAAAATGCAATTTATTCAAATTGCTTGTATAATAAATTGCAATATTTGTTTAGATTTATAATTTAAGAAAAAAATTTAATTTTCCTAATTATTTTCTTTAAAAATTTAAAGATAAATCAGCATATTAACATGAAATACTTTTACAACAATTTCATAACATTAGTTTGCTAATAATTATAACTTTATTTACATATGAGGGAGATATATGTTTCTATTATGAATTATTCCTTGTTAAAAATATCTATTAACGTACAAATTTGCCCACGGAATGAAATGAGGGATGAAGATTTTAATGGAATTTGAAATCATACTTATATTCACTTTAAAAGATTCTTAAAATTGGTTTTCATTTGGCCTTTAAAATTTAAGTAAAAAATTGAAGAATCACATTCAATCAGAATAAAATGATTTAATTTTTAATAATAACAAGCTGAGTTAATATGTTAAAGCAAAAAAACAAATGCATTCTTATCCTTTTAAAATAAATACATTTTTGTGTATCATAGGATTACTTAGAAATTTTTTAAATCTTTTATGGATGAAGCGCTTATGAAATGGAAATAGTACCTTTATTCCAAGTTTCTCTTAAAATTAGTTTTGTCACAATACAATTTTAAATGTTTCTGAATGCAAACTGTTAATTTGTATTTTTTATAAGACAAAATTCTATTTCAGTTAATACAAAATTCATTTACGCTATCAGAAGCTCATGATGCTACAGTTTATCAGTCAATCAGATTAATGGCATCATGCCTGGTGAATAGACTTTAAAGTTCCACAACATTAACTATTTCAAGACAAATGTTAATACGTCATTAATTAATTGTAATATAAAAAATCATGCATCATCTCAGTGACACTATCTTCTTTTCGGTATATGAATAAGGAAACGCAAAGTTTGAAAAATATCTATAACGATAGGGATTTTAACGAAGTAGAAGGTTACATTAAGAAAATTGTTTTATCGCGAAAAGATTGCAATTTAAACCAAAATTCGTGAAAAATACATCAACAGTATAGTAACTAGATAGAATAGGATGTTAAAAATAAAAAATAAATTTCAATTATTCTTGAATGTAATTTATGAAAGAATACTTAAGAGATAGATAAAGAAAAGAATTATATATATTACATTTAAAATTTATTATTTAAATATAACTTTTAGAATTTTATGACTTATCAAGTTATAATAATCTCTTTTTTGAATATATGAATATTAATTATGTTGTAAAGTAATTATTAAAATTATCAATTTTATTAATTAACTAGAATTTTCATTTTAATATATGAGCTTTATTCTGAAGTTTAATAATGATTTCTTTTCATCTAAATTTTTTTGGGGTAAATGAAATTTATATAATGAAGTAAGGTATGATATATTAAGATTTATATTTCATTAGCATATCAGCACATACATACATCACTTTAACTGCAGTAACTCCAGCATACTCTACATGAAGTGGAAGAGATTGCTCAATTAAAGTACGGCAACTTTTTTTCATTCATTTTTTTGTTTTCTCGGTAACGTTTTAATTATTTTAAGTAATCTTTCAAGCAAGTCATCAAATGTGTTTTGAGTAAGTTTCTGAGTTTAATCGAAGATTGGTAGCTTATAAAAATTATATGGATTATCTTTAAAAAATTAGTGATGTGTTCTTGATAAAAGCAAGAAACTGTGAATCAGATCTGTAATCACAATACACTGGTAAGAAAAGCAGTTCACAGTTTCGATTCAGTCTTACATTCATGCACTAGTGCACATGATCACAGGCCTGAAATGTTCTTAGTAGTAATGAATCACTTAGCTACATCATCAACCAAAACATAACAGATTTAGTCTGTTATGCATTATTCAGTGTATGCTCGTACCATTCTTTGTCATTTTCAGATGAGTGATATGTCAGCAATGAGTCCTCTTTTCAGAAGCGTTGTACAATCGGCAAGAATTATAGAAAAAAATGAAATTGTCTTTACTTATGAATCTGCAATCAATTCAAGTTGGTGTGCGAAAACCCTAGACTGTAACATTTGTTATCAGGTATTGCTCTCCCATCACTAACAGTATAGAATCCCCAAATTATTTATTTGGTAGTCATTTACAGAATTGAGCTTTGTTAAGTCTGTAATTCCTGGTGCAGATTAAGAGTCATATGACAGTTAATTTTTAATGATAATTTTGCAAATTTAAATTGCGTTTTTCATTTTAAATATTTACATAAAAAATGTGAGTTTATAATTTGGAAATAAAAGTATTCATAATATAAATGTACATAAAATTATAAACAATAATAGTAATATTCAAAGTATAAAATAAATGAATATGTATAGTCTATTATTTAAAAAGTCTTGTTGTTTATCAGTTTATGTATTCATACTGACAAGATTTGTTATTATCAGTCTTCACGTCTTAATCAATTGAGTAATATTAAAGAAGGTGATTAATATTGCCACTAGAAAAGAAAATAGGGAATTTGTAGCTAAGATTGAGAAAAGCTTCCTGCGTTGTATTGTACTGGGTTAATATAATTTTCAATTATTTTGGGTGAAAATCTGTTAAGATCGGGTTCTATTTTTTAACATAGAATTTTGAATATGTTTAATTCATTGAGTTATTAAGATATCATAGAAGTTTCACCAAGAATGTATTAGCTAATCTATTCCTTTTTATACAGTTGTGGCCTTTTATCTGTTAAGAATGAGAAGTTCTAAATTTTTTGTAATTTATCTTTGAATATCACTAACAAGTCTATTATAATTTGCATTAGCTATTACTAGGAGTGATGCTTGCGACTCTGTCCAAATGTTAGCTGCTTTGTTTTAGATAGTATTTCTATGGATATCGGATAGCTTTGAGGATAGCTATGGTCTCAGCTTAGAATATTGAATAATTTTTATAAAGTTTATATTAAATTTCTGTTATTTGTTGGTTTCATTGCAAAAGAACAACTGTTATTCCTACGTCATTTTCATAATCTAATCCATCCTTATAATAACTTAAATGCTACATTTTCTTGATAGTTTTAAATGTTATTACTAAAAATAGTTGAGTAATTATTAATTTGAAATTTACAAAGTTTGGTATGGTACAAATTTGGTCTTTTAATCATGAGATTTATATTGTGGAATAGAAAGTTTCATGGTTCAAATTGATGTCTCTCTTCAGTAAAAATATTTTCTTTACGGTTCCTTCCAGGATTATTGATAATAGTAATATGCAAGCAATTAGTGATATAGCGTTTTCGGATGTGGTTTTGTAGCATCTTGTGATTAATAATATGAATAGTCACTTAAATTATTTTGAGCTCCAATTTTTCTTTTCTCAGATAGGTTCAAAATGAACATCTACCTGCTATTATTTTATCAATGATTTTAAAGTATATTATTTTGAAGATTCGGTTTGTGATTCCTCTGATACATCTAATCCATTCATTGATTTTTTGATAAAATTATATTCCAAAATCGGATATGCGATAAGTATCAAAACTTTTGGCAAGTTTGTATGCCAAGGCACAGCAATATTTTCGTGTCTTAGACAATGATTCTTGGTACAAATTCTTGGATTAAATCACACTATCTTATTTAGTTTACGTATGTTAAGTATAGCTAAATTTGCAGGTGGTAAATTGAGCTTTAGACGAATGCATAGTTAATAGAAAACATGTGATAAATGAAGACATTTTTTTTAACTTACTACAATTTGTCATCTGCATAGTCCGTTATATTTATTTTGGATTCCCATCGAAATCCAATACTGTGCCATAACATAATACCTGGTGGAGGTCTAGTGCATAACGCAGCTGTTCAACATCCTCTCTGCACAGGGTCTCCTGACTCGAATGTGAACATCGTGGTGTTTCAGACAGAAGTGCGACTCGTCAATAAAGGCAATTTCACTTCATTCTACCGTCCACGTCCTTCTTTCATCGCAACATTGGTGGAGGAGACGTCTGCTGTTCTGCGTCAAGGGTAGACGAAGCAATGGAAGTATTACAGACAGATCACTATCCTGTAAACGGTGTCAAATGGTACGCGCAAAATCAGGATGATGCGTAATAGGCTTAATGAGCTAAGCTATATTTCATGATGTGGCTGAGTGATTCATCATAGCCATGCTCACAATTTGCCTGTCAAAACTTAAAGTGGTGCACCGAGTTAAATGAAATCGAAAAAGTTAGCCCGTGGTACTCTTCTGCATTCAACGATCACATATCCACGTGACAGTTGTTTGATTTCGTCCAACACGACTACTGATTTCTCTGAAAGATAATCCAATATCTCGGTAGGTCACTATCTTTCCTTTGTTGAACTCGGATACTTTATCAAAAAATGATTGCTGTTTTCTACGAGACGTAATTGATCCTTTTTTCTTCAAAAACCAAACTTGAAGTCATGAAATCTCCAAACCTTAAATAGCGTTTTGAAGTAGCGCCACAGGTGCCTGTGATATGCTTCTTTGCTGGAATTCTAATCATTTGCACATCTGCATTGCACATTTGCACATTTGCACACTGATGCATTTTGTAAATTTCAGGTTATTCGTATGTCTCTATTAGCGTGTTTCATTTACGGTGGACAGCAGTGTGTTTGTGTTTGATGCATCTACTACTAATCCTTGAAATCTTTTTTAAAGGGGATAAAAGTTTGATTTATATTATATTTTTGATGATTACACTTAATTATCTACAGCAGTAGGATGGTTGGATTTGAGTCTGGAGACACAATGATTAGAGACTAATGAAATATTATATTAATTGCTACACGTTGCACTCGTGCTGTGTAAGCTATTTCATGGCTTAATGTGTTATTAAATTTCATTCGCGCATCTCTGCAAATCGTTATGGTTTGAAGTTGAACCATAACTATCCATATATATATATATATATATATATATATATATATATATATATATATATATATGCATACATGCATGCATAAAGTTTATTTTATGAAGAAGGCAAAATTCATAAGTCCGTAAATTTACTCAATTAAAAAAATGGTATGTATCATTACTTACAAAATTTCCCATTTAACTTTATTAAAAAGTAATAAAACTATTTATAGCGACAGGGGTATATATACATCCTCCATATTTGTCCTACATGACGTAAATATACCAGCTAATAATTAATTAAACTATTCCTAATATGAGATTTTAAAAGGAATGTGCCTTCCCTGAAAGAAGGAATACCTATTCGAGGAAAGTCTCAAAGTTTCTGAAAATAAATTTTAAGAAATAATCTTTAACCCCTTAGCAAGCTGTACCAAATTAACATTGTTAACGCTGAATTGAGAAGAAACACTCTTTGAAAAAAAGTTGGAAATGGAAATAGATACAATTTTTTTTCCGTTTGTAATATATGAACTGGGTTTAACCCTTAAAACTTTGAAAGTAAAAGGTAAACATTTAAAGTGGGCAGGATTTCTTTAATATCTTAGTGATGAAAACGATCTTAAAAATTTTTAATCATAAAGTGTGACACATAAAAAATAATATTTTTCCTAAATAAAATTGAAGTATGTGTGTTCTTTTTTTTTAAGAAAGGTCATAAAAAGAAAATATGAAACCTCAGTTTCTATGTAGCAATAGACCAAACTTTTTAATAGTACAATTGTAAGATATTTAATGCAATATTTTTTAAATAATTATTATGTTTTTGTCATGGAGTCAGATGGATTTTGAAAAATATATTAACGAATGATCAAACGACCATATTCGGCCAAATTATCCGAGACGCAATTTACAAAAGGAATATACTAATAATCGTATTTGTCGACTTCAAGTGAGCACATTATACCATATAAGAAAATATGTATTTATTTAATTGTTAAATGCAGTATTTATATACATAATATGCTTAATGTGTATTCATATTTAAATGGTTTATACATGTATAAGTAAGTACGAAACTGAATTTTAAAATTATTTTAATTTAAAAATTGGAATCCCTCAAGGAGTTATAAATAGTAGCAGTCTTTTATTATCAAAAGATTTTTTACGCTCTAGGTTAATTGTATTTTATAGTATTATTATAAAATCAATTTTATTTCATAATGGTTTCCATAAAATTATTATCTTCGAAGTATCTAGAAAAAAGATTTTAAGGATAGCAATCATTTTAGTAGACTTTTAGACAATGAAATTTGCTGTCAATAATTGCAATATCTGTTTCTTATTCTTAATGTATAATTTGTTGTGTAAAATTAAAGTATAAAAGCAAAATTTTACCTTAATAATCAGAATTGCAAAGGAAAGTTCTCGAAGATTTGGACAGTAAGAATAAAACTCTTCTAGTATTATATCTCTTAGGAAAATGAAATGCTTCAAAGGCTTCTTTGATATCTATACAAATGTTAGCAAAAACAAAAAAAAATATAAGAAAAAAATCAATACGAAACAAAGAACACATTGCATAAAATGTGACAACTGTTTGCGGCATCATGATACATATTTCATCCATGCGGAAGTTTGAAGCCTCTTTTTTCTCTACTTTTTCATCTTTCTTGTTTCGAATTTTATTTCAGCACATCAGTTGTTTGTTCCATATTCAGTTATACAAGTAAAAGGTTTTCAGCCCTTAGGGACATATCTTATTTCTTTAGCATATGCACTTGATTATGAGAAATAATTTAGGATTAGAAATGTGTTTCGTCACTGTTTTAAGATTTAGGGATACATTTAACTATTTAATCAAGATTAATTTCTGAACTTCGAAATCATTATACTTCTTTATTTTTGTGAAGTACTATAGCACGTATAACCATAATATGATGCATATGAATATATGAAAGTTGCTATTTTTTATAAGATTATTTGACTATTTAGAAGGGGATGTGCTTACAGAGAAAATACTTAAAGCGGAAATGTATTTTACGTATTTATTTTTATGAAAAAAAGTAGAAACGATTTAAATCAATCTTCTCTGAGAGAAATGAGTAAGAATAAAATAAGAGTGAAGTAATTAGCTTATAGTGACTGTAATTTGTGTAGATGCATTATTTTAATAATACAATTCCAATCGTTCTGTGAATAATTACTTGTTTTTTTATTTTTATTTTATGTATTAAATAATAAAGTTTATTAATTATAGTATCACAATTTTATGTAGAGTTAAATGTATAAGTTACCCTAACTATATAGGTATTCTATGGTTTCAAAAATGACGTTTAAGGAAGTTTTAACAGTAAATTGGCACATAAAACAAACACTACTGTACATGCGATCGAATTAATGTTGTTTTTATTTAAATTGTTTCAATTCGGGAAATGCATGCTTGTAAAAATTTACATTGACTTAAATTTGTTGATAATTAATTTGTAATTAATTAGATTAAATTAAATAAGTTGCTTCCTTTAAAAATAATTTAAATAATAGCCCTTTTATTGTTCCATTCGGTATTTTAAATATTAATTTGAATAAAAACGACAATAAATTAAACTGTCAATTTTAGATACATTAGTTTGCTTAAAAAAAAAAAAAAAAAAAAAAAAAAAAAAAAACTTATGTTTGCCAAAATATGTATGTATATTGAAAAAGAAAGTAAATGTATTTTTACCATACTACTATTAAAAAATTTGTTTCGTTTTATAATAATTCCCCAATTCATAATTTTCGATACACTAAAGGGAATTAATTTTTCTTTTTATGGCATTTGATACATATTTTAAAATTTAGAGTAATTTTTTTCAATAAAAGTGAATGTTAATGGCATTAACAATGTTAAAAATATTTAAAGGGGAAAACTTTATCTTGAATAAAATTCTATTATTTACTTAAAAAATATAATTCTCCAAAATTATTAAGAGCTGATTTAATTCAATAAACTATCTGTGTGACTTTTCTTTACTCAATATAGCGAATTAATAGTATTAAAATTGGAAATTCTAAATTGTGCTACATTTAAATGTTGAGAAATAAAGAACAGCTGGCAGGAAATTTACAAAGCTACCTTATAATAATCATCCCACTTTTGCAGTTGGTTTAGAACAGATACATTATTCATAAGAACATAGAATTATTTACTAAAATACATACTCCTCTCTCAAAGATTGTTTCACATGCAGCCTGGAGAAAGGATTAAATGGTGTAAGAGACAAACATCTATTGGTGAATGTTAGTATCATCATGGGTATTGCAGCCGCAGGCAAGTCTATGATGTAAATATCATAATACTTTGAAACTCACTTTCCACACATTTATTTAAAGACTCCAGCAAAATTGCCCTATTACCATGTGTTCCAGAATACTGAGTAGTGTTACTCAGGTTTGTTTACTTATGAAGCGAAGAATCTGAGATAGAGATAAAGAAAATTGACTAATAAATCTTGTTGTGAATATATTAATTTTATTAATATTAACAACCCTGTATGCAAAATGTTTGGTACATATAGAAATTTATAATATATTTTAGATATTTATCAATAGTTTGCGAAGAAATTTGAAGTCACTAAGTAGTTTAGCTCCGAAACTTATTCACATAGTTTTGCGTGTACATTTCAATCACACTGTGTATATTTTAAGTCACAAATGTGATTTATTTATTGAAATATTTTTCACTTAAAGTTTTATAATTTCAAAATAATTTTTTATATAAAATTTTGATACACTTTACAATATTCCATTTTCAGAATCATTTATAAAATTTAATATTTTTTACATATATTTTAGTTATAGCTTTACGTATTCTCTTACTTAAAATTTCTTTATAAACTGAAATAGTAAGTAAGATGAGCATAAATTAACTGATAATTAATAAATTAATAACTGTGTGAGTTTTAATATGTATTGACGATATTATATAATAAGTACTGTTAATAATTTTATACTGTTAATGATTTTATATAATCCAAAACAAAAAGTATGATCAATAGAATTAGTTAAAAAGCAGATTTGACTTCACTGTTTACTAAGATTTATTTAAATAGTTTAATATATAGATTCAAAATTTTTTAATAAATTTTCAAGTGCCTGTATTAAGCAAATATAGGCATTTTTTAATATTTTTAAATAATCATATGCACGACCGTAAGAAGGATTACTTTTATTAATGATTTTCTATCAAACTGATGTATTTTACTATGCTTATAGTTTTCCACATATTTATATAACCTACTTAATTTAAAAATTATATAAGGGCCAAAATAATTTTATCTTTCTTAAGGAAAATTTCAGAGAATTGTCGAAATTCCGCAAAACTAGCAGATTCCGAATGTTGACTGAGTACAGGAAAATATGCTAGTGCAAAAAACAGAACTATCTATATAAAAAATATTTCTTATGAATCTAAATTGACTTCTTGCACAATTTCTTAAATAAATTGAATTTTTTCGATGAAATGTGATGTGTTTTTATGATTGTGACAAATATCATGACACATGAAATGTTTTTGTGCTTTATTTTTCCATATCATAAGTAAAATCTAAATTTCAGCGAACATTTTTTGGGGCTCCTTTGCTAATGTAAATTTTAGTAATTGTATTTCTTTTCACATAAGAATAGGGTATATATTATTAGTTAAATTGCATAAAGAAATTAAAAAAAAATTGTTAACTACCATTTTTCTAAAGATTTATGTTTAATTATTTTTGTAAAAAAAATTGATTTAAAAAATTCAATATATATATATATATATATATATATATATATATATATATATATATATATATATATATATATATATATGATCCAAAAAATATTGACCACTATTTTATACACTAAACATATATATTTAAAAAAAAATATAAGTTAAATTTAAATTGTAATTATTATCAAAATTTTAATTGCAAATGTATTCTTATTTTTCTTACTATATAGAAAATTTTCTTTATTACATCTTAATTTCCTTAATTGGTTTGGAATGTTTACATCTCTTCAGGGATTTAAAATGAAAAATAAGTTTTTAATTACATGCATACATATGTGTAACACAATTTAACTTATGATAATGTTGCAGAGCGCATTATAAGCATATCACTTATAAAAATTTACTGAATTCCATTAGTGCTTTTAGAAATTATCTCTAACAAAAATTAATTTAGTACAATAAGTTTATTCATTTATAAAATTGCTTAAATTTATGGAGCCATGATTTCAAAAGACTCCTTTATAAAATGACAGACCAATTATGCATTCAGACTCATTTGAGACTATGAAAGTATATCAAGTTAAATGCCATTTCATAATAAGAAAATTTATTTTAAGAACATTTTCTATATTTCATAATTTCATTTGTCAGAATGAGAGAATTTAATTTTTCATATTAAGAAATGTAAGTTTTAGTGATGTCTGTTCTAATTATAAATGTTTTCATTTCAAATGTATTTATTCATAAATTATATATATTTAAATTATTTGCAAAGATAAAATTCATTTGTGGCTTCTAAAACTTCAACCTAGCTCGTGGAAGTAAATTCTGTAAAAAAAATTTCATTTTTTATGTTACACGTAAGGGTAATTAAACAAAATATATTTTCAATGGAAAACACATTTAATAAACTGACATACCTCTTCTGATATGTGTTAATCATAATTGGAAAAAAAATTACTATATGAGTTAATGCTTATAATTTTAAAGAACGATATATGATTCCAAATGATGCTTAATTAAAAAGTAATATATTTCCACTGTCGAAAATCAATGGCGCATTAGTGATTTTGTAACCAATGTATGATGATATTCATAAAAGTAATGAAGATGTTTATTACGTTTTCAAGTATCTCATTCTTTTTATATAATTCATTACCAAAAATTCGTTTAAGCTCTGACCTGATTGATGATGTAATCATCGAAGAATTTTACTGATTATTTTTGATTGTTAAAAATTTTACTGATTGACTCTGTTAAATGAAGTTACAATAAATATTATATATGGTGATAAAATAGCTGATGAGCTCCAGGAAGAGTAGACCATAGCGCGGAGTATTAATCCCTTAATTTTGTCTTTTTCATGTATCTCAGTGGTCCATGAAAAAAGTAGGATCATTTGGAATTTTAAAAATTTCATCCTTGAAGTTCATGATTAGAGTGCAATATTTGCAAGAATTTCTTGTCTATTATCTTTTTTGCAGGATTTTATAACATTCCTTAGATAAAAAAAAAATATAATAGACCATGAGAAACTCTGATTAGTAATTAAAGAGAAGGAATTATTTAATGAATTAAAAAGGTTATATATGTTAAGAAATTATTTTTTTCTGATCTTAGGCGTTAATAAATTTCAGATAACTATATATTTGAAATAGTGTGGTGCAGGATTGAAAACAATTTACGCAGTGGAGATTTTATTGAGTGCATCTTAAATATCTCGATGAAAGTTGGATCTTCGTACTTTAAAATCAGAACCAAGTAAAAAACTCCCAAAGTTTTAACTGACACTTCCAATAGTATCATTTCAAAAGGAAAGCATTGTGTTTAGAACCTTTTTACTAATTACAAGAGCTCGTGAAAAAATTATTTTTTATATTTTTCTTCCCTAATCCACAACTAAGGATTAAAATATATAATGTTTACAGATAATTACGTCAACTTTGAATTTAAAGTACAACTAACATTGCTATATGTAATACAAAAAGGAATAATTTTTCTTGAGTTTTGAAAAGTTACAAATAAAGTGCAATTCTGATGCAATTATTTCATATCTATCAAGGGCCATTTAATTAATGTTTAAAATGTAAATACTATTTTAAATGATCGCTCTGATAGCTTTTTTTTCTGGACTGTTAGTCTGCACCGTGATTTCCATGAAAGGAAAGCTTTTCGTAAAATTTACGGAGTGTTGTTTTCCATTCCTCTTCCCCTACTTTCCAGAGTGCATCTGTTGTGGAGGGTTTGTGTCTAGAAAGAGCTCTTTTTAACAAACCAAAGACACAATATTCCATAGGTGAAAAGTCAAGGGAATTTGCAGGAATGTGTTAAAAAGGTATATATGCAATACTGTATTAGTCTTCATTTTTCAAGGAATTCAGTGGTAGTTTTCGAACTATGACTTGTAGGTTTGTCTTGATAAAATTTCACTTTTTGAAAATCATTGGTATAAAGGAGTGGAATTTCTTCTGTAATTATTGGGCGTAAAACCTTCTCCTGATAGTATGATGAGTTGACTTTAACATTTTTTCCACTCTTCTTATTTTTAATTTCCCATTGTAGGAAAAGCCTGCGACAATCATAAGTGCCTTAATGAAACTTTCTTTACATTGACGGACTTAGGTTTGTAAATTTTTTTCTCCTCGTTTTCGTTAGTAAATAGACCATTTTTTTTGCAGTAATTCAGGTAAACCCATGCTTCATCATGGGCCACAATGTATTTCCACTTATCTCCTGCTAAATGATTTTCATACAGGATTCTACAAAATGCCTTGAGTTGAGCCACACGTCTTGGCAAAAACTGGTGAACATTATGTTTTTTAGTTTTTTTATGTTCTAAAACTTAGTTTATAATTTTATTTATTGTTGTTCCAGATGTATCTAAAGACCTTACAATTGATTTCCGTGTTAGCAAAATTTCTCTTATTACAAGGTAGAAATAATGATTGATGGTTTTTTCCTGTCCGATTAATAATGTTGCTTATTTGTCATTAAGAAATTTTAATACCATGCATTTCACAACGTTTTTGAATTTTGGAATGAGAAGATTTCTCTTCGAAAAGAGGAAAAACAAAAAATCCTTCAATCCACAGCCTTCTTACATGCGACATTTTGAAAGAAGAATAAATTTCAAAGTAGCAGACTATATTTCTCATTTAAAAAATAATCTGTTGCAAAAGATTTTAATTCTCAAACATTTACATTTTTTTTAAAATTCTTTATCGAAATCGTTCTAAATATGTATTAATACACTCTGTATATTTGTTGTAAATGTTTTTTTAAAGTCTTTAATAAATGCTTGTCGATATAGTAATATTTTAGATTATTAAAATAACCTTCAAAATTTTTGCACAAAGAAAATTTCTGATAATATTTCCAGACCAAATAAATAAAAACAAAAAGAATGATAAGTAATTATAATAAATATTTAAATTTAATAAATGTAAAGTTATCTTGACCCAGGCAATTATATTAATCAAAATTTGAAATAGTTTTGATTGTAAATTAGTTTAAATTTGATTTTTATTTTTACATTAAACGGATTTTAATATTTTTCCTTATTTCCCATTAAGTAATTTTCAGTAACCATTAGTGACAGATATATTTTAAGTGCTACACAAAGTAGATCAAACGTTTGGAGTATAAATTTAAATTTGGTTTTACATTAACAAAAACGTATTGGCTTTTTGTAGTAGTCAAAATTTTATGACAACGAAGAACTGGTGTTTTGAATGACAGCTTTGCTGTCTTATAATAGTTTTTATAATCGTAATAAACTTGTATACACAAATTGATTTATCAATCTATTTATCTCTCTCTCTCTCTCTCTCTATATCTATATATATATATATATATATATATATATATATATATATATATATATGCTCTTTCAGTATCATTCAGTATATAAGCAATTATAATTATATATTGAATGTGATATTTCTAACTGAACAAGATTTAATGTCATCTTATAATTACAGATTTATGATTATTAGAAAAATATTTTAAAAAACATGCATTTAAAATATTTTGCAGTTTTCTAATTGGTCTCTTTATTTATAAGGAATGGAGTTTTAAAATGGAAATCAACAATGAGGAAATGCAGTACATTCACAGTTTTTTTAAATGAGGTTGAAAAGTCATGTTTGAAAGTTGAAAATAGGGAATTTTATTTATGGTCATGATACTGTAAAAGTCAGTTGCATGTAATCTTGATTTCATCGATTCTATTCAGGTATAAATTATGTTAAAAATGCACTTCGCACACATCTGACCGATTATTAAAAAGTACAAAAATCTCCTAAATTGATCAGCATGTTAGCAATCCTTCTGTAATTGATAACATTCCTTCAAAGTCATTTTTCTATAAGTTGAGTCTCAAATTTGATAATTTTTAGACCAGTCAATATCTGAAGATATTTTCCAATTTTCCTCTTATTTTTGGAAATAATTTTTTCCCTTTTCTTGTAATGCTTATAATAACACCAATTTTAATTTCACTTAAATCTTTAATTATAATTGCCAAATACTTGTCGCGTATGTGGTTGTGTTTACCACATTACACTGTTAATTGGATATATACATCCTTTATTTGATTGTCTATTTAGTAACATTTTTTTTCGAGACATATTTAACCAAGTTTGTATATAAAGAATTAAAAATAATTTTTTTTGTAATTAATGTATTTATAAATTGTGTTAGCTCTCTATCATACATGTGAAATATTTCAGCTCATAAATTTTGATGAAATCAAATTATATTGTAGTTAATCATTGAAGTATTTCACAATTTATTTGATTGTTGAAAAGAAAAATGAAGCTTTAAGCTCCATTTTTTAATCATATACAGTGCTCAAAACAATTAAAGAATATTGCCGTTTTAGGTTGATCTTGTGGCTGGGAAACGTATTAGCTGATTGATACATGGTCGACTGATGTATTAGGTTACATGAGAATACCTTAAACATGTTTGGCAGAAAAATATGCATTTTATTGCGCATTTGTGGACAAAAGAAAGAAAATCACAATTTGTGCATATGCGAAAAAAAGAGTAAGAAAAGGTATTTTCTTCAAAAGAAATCCTTTTCAATAAAGGGTATGGTATCCACGGACGGACAGCAACGTTGAACACCATTGAGACATGGAGTCAATGAGGCTATTAATCACGAGTTGGGGTATTCTGTCCCACTCTTCCAGAAGAGCTCTTTTCAGTTCTTGGAGAGTTTGTTGGGGTGGTTGGTAGCAGCAACTCGTATTTCTAGAGCGCCCCAAACGTGATCTATTGGATTCATGTCTGTACAACACGGTGGTCATTCCATTCATACGATTCTTTCCTCAAAATGGAAATCCTACACCAGGTTAGCACGATGTGGCCTGCAGTTATCGTCCATTAAAATGAAGTGTTGTCTGATTGCTTCTGCGTAAGGGACTACAATAGGTTTGAGGATCTCATCTCTATATTGGTGACCAGGCAGAGTTCCATCTCGAATGATATAGAGGTCTGTGTGCCCGTCAATAGAGATGCCACCATACACCAACACTCTCCCACCACCAAATCCCCACCTAGCTTCTGAATTGGTTAAATGACTTCGCTGAGGCATCGTACTCATCGAAACAAAGCAGTCACTGAATGCCGATCATTCTTGTCTTCATTGTATTTTATTCAGTTGAAAATCAAATTTCGTTCACTATCACAGAAGCTACACTTTTGACGTCGAACTCAAAATTAGCATACTTCACAGTTTGAAAATCAGAAAAAATTTGCATTTGTGATTTTCTTCTTTCATTTTGGGCAAAAAAATTCGCTTATATCTTTATTTTATATAAAACTTACAATATCCTTTAATTGTTTTGAGCAGTGCATTATGTAAGAGTATTTTGCAAATAGTCTGTTTACTGATAATAAGGGAGGCTATTAGTCTTTTCCATATCTAATAAATTATAAGTGGAATCATAACAAATTAGAAAACGTAAAATTGATTGATGAATATTTTAAATAATAGAATGAATGAATATATTTAGAAAGACAAAAAAAAAAATCAATATAATATATTTCCATAATCTTCCAATCTTTAAAATATTTTTTTTGTTTCTCTTTACGCATTGTTTGTAATTAAAAATATTATTTTTAATAATTATTTTTTGATTAGTAATAGTAAAACTTCCATCATTTATTTTGCATTATGCACCATATATTTTTCATATATATTTAATATGGAGAGTTAAGGTAGTATTTTTGAAACTGAAAAAAGCGAGCCGAAAATGAAAAAAAAGTTAGTTCTCTGGCATTCACCTAAACATTTCATAAGTTTGATTCGAAATACATATAGGACCGATTTGATAATTTTGAATTATTTTTTTTAAAATTAAACTAAGAAAATTCATTTCCTAAGTTGGAAAAACTAACTTATTACATTAAATCAAATTAGCTGGAGGAAAATCAGTTTTTTCATGTAAAATTTCAGTAAAAAATCTGCAAATATAAACTTGTTTTCTTTTCCATGAGAACACAGTATACAAAATTGCTGGAAAATAATTAAAAAAAATAGAATTTGAAATATATTTTACAAAATTATTTATTAATCTGAACGCAATAAATTATAATAGTCTCACCAAATTAAATATATTTAAAAGCTTTTGATTTTTCTAGTGAAATATTAGTTACTACTATTATTTCATGAATTGATTTATTTCATTTTCATATCTAATAAAATCTGTGTCATCCAGATGTAGCTTAAGTACATTAAATTGCTATAAAGTAATTTGCTAAAATCAACTATATGTGAAAATCAAAAACAATGATGCAATTTAAAGGTTTTGATATCTGTTCTCTAGGCAGATAGGATAAAGTCTTACAAAATTATCCATGTGACAAGGGAAATAATTAGCAAAAAATAATATCCAACATTATTGCAAAGAAAATGTACAATAAGGAAATGTGCGTGTGTTCAATTATTAATATCATCATTTTTAAATTTTCCGCCTAATATTTTACGCACTTGTCCTTAAATTAAAGATAAGGTAGGAATTGACAACTAAAGGTACACAAGGAAAGTAAACGTGGTTTATTCATAATATGCATGAATTAAACAAATAAGAAAGAACAAAAGAGATATACTGGATATACAAAACATATCGCCAATACAACTGGACAGTGCATTGGGTATAATGTTTAATGGATCATATGTGTTCCACAAGAGGTAATACATTCAATACAACAATGAAACATGCTGAGGATTACATTACGAGCTGCACTTGAGGCAAAGAATTCCACAGAGCAAGCAGTGTTCTCCGAAGGCATACTACATATGCAGAATATGGTCAAAGGGCTGCAATCCGTCAGCCAACCATGTCACCCATATGCTCAAACGGATTTAAGTAAGGTGAAAAATACGACCATCCAATACTTGTGATATCCTAAGTCAGTCCAGACTGACTGGTAAATCTTTGAAGATGTTCGAAAAGTGAGGTCGGGTGTCAATAAGCACAAATATCAACATTAACGGGATCCTGAACAAATAGGAATGTTGATCCAAAATGATATCCCAATAAATTTGGCTTGTCATAGTTCCGATCTGCATGTGAAGATCTGTTCTGGAGACTAGTATTACATCTCCCCAAACGAGCATTATGACACTACTGTTATGTGTGAGTTCAATGATGTTATCTTAATGGTACTGCCGTAATGGGATATTGTAGAAAAAAGGACTTCAAGCTAAAACTCAACTCGTTAGAAATATAATTCATTGTCAATCACATTGCAAGTTCTCTACTCCAGGTTATATTTTGGTACTGTGAGTAGTAATGAGCGGAAACCATTTGACAGCCCTGTGAATATATGAATCAAACCTCGAAAAATCTATACACGGTTTACGTTGGAATGATCGTACCCATAGATGACAATAGGTTACGCTACATTTCAGCTGATGTTCTCCGCTACTTTGTTTTACGGTTACTGCCAAATAACGTTCTTCACTCAGCGTTAGCCCTCTGTGCACTGTACTGTAACATCTATTGACATTTCTATCATCTTGGAATCATTGTCGCAACCTAAAGAGGACACTTTGGATGGTTCCGAGTTTCTCGTCTAAATGCATCTGTGTACGCACATTCCAGAAGGATGATAATCTATTACTGAAAACATCATCGAAATCTTTTCTGTGTCATACCTATGCGGTCGTGGGGCTGAAAACTGTAGAAACTGATTTAGAACACTTTTGAATTTTTCTTTGTAATATATCATCATTTATATTCATCTAACTTAAAGTTAATAGCACAAACCTTGTTTTCAGTTACAAATGTTCTCCTGTAGAGTCGATTGTGTATTAAGTAAGGCATGTTGATCAGTATATATATATATATATATATATATATATATATATATATATACATACATACATACTTACATACAAATATTGTGTATTGTTTTATATTATAAAGAATTTGGATGTACATGTTTTTCACTATTATCATTTTAAAAAAGGCAACTTCCTTAATAAAAGTATTCAATTCGTTATTGCACTTAAAGCTGTTTCTAATACGACAATATAAAGAATATGTAACATAATGTACGCAATATTATTTGATACAAAAATATTATTTATAGCAATTTGATAACCCAAAATATTGGGGAATAATTTTCTTTCAAGTTAATACATAGAAATAACGTTTTCTTTCGAGGTAATTTTAAATTTTTAGTTTTCCATCTACAAGAATTTTCTTTAACTTATTTCTTTTACGTTGAATAAAGTAAAAAAAAAATCTAGTCGAAAGAAACTATTCTTTTGAAGTTTTGAAAACATATTTTAAAGGTCAGCATTCAGTTTTCTGATATAGAGTCATTGGAAAACATCTCAAGTCCCGAACCTTTATTATCTGTCACAGTGAGTATCAACTGCCATATGCTCAAAAGGAAATTTCTCTTCATTACATCTCCTAGAAGATCGACTTAGCCTACATTTCTTTAAAAAAAATTCCTGTTTTTTGAGATATTTTAACTTTTTTGTGATATCATTCCGTTTTCTTTTTCATATACTTCGGGTATATCTGAACATATTTTCAAGCTGTTATAAGTTATGAAGCAGAAAGAAATTTTTAGTATGCCACAAAAATGTTTCATGAATAAAATGTATATTTCATTTTTTATAAAACTTTTCTGAGAATTTCCGAAAATGCAGCTTTTGCATACTAAACAAGATTTAAAATTACATTAATGCATATATTAAATTGCGTAAATATACGGCTAAACTTTATTTGCGAATATTTTAATTATCATTCAATTATTTTGTAACTTCTTGAAATAACAATATATATATATATATATATATATATATATATATATCTGTCGGTGTGTGTGTGACTTTGACATAAACATAGTACACATAAATTAAATTCCTTTTTCTAAAAATTAAATGCATACTTAGAAATTTTAAAGCAATATTAAAAATGAAACTTTCAAAGTTTTAGATGCATATATCAAAATGTATAAAATAATAATTATTTAAGACATTTATGAACATGATGAACACATAAGAGAAGAAGTCACTTATGTACAAATATACAAAAACTATTATTGTGATCCATTATAAACTAATAATAAAGTAAAATGAGAAAGTTAAAGAAATATAATGTTCACTTTGTGCAAATAATATCATTTATGAAATTTTTTAATGCTGTGAAAATATTTTAAATTATGTTGCTCTTTAATATGCTCTAATTTATTTTGGAAATTAATAATTGTAAATTACTTTGAACATTATAACTGTGTATTTTGCATTTAATTATCATTTATTCCATTATTAATAATAATCATTGTTCATGTGAGATTTGTTTTATTTATATTTCATCTCATTTATTGTGTTCCTGCACTTTAAACTAGTTTCATATACTTTGTATAGTATTCTTTAATTACCAGAATATATTACACTCCAAAAAATGCCTAAAATTTGATTGAAAAATTTATTAAACTATATTTTTTTCAGCAATTTCGTTAACGTTTTGTTCATTAAAATGATTAGCAAATATATCTTTGTCTCAATAATTTTGTTTTTAAAATATATAATTCATCATTAGTAATTCCTAATGTATTGAATTAAAATTTACAAATAGTTCATGGAGTAGCATTTTAGTGCATAAGGTTAATTAAAAACTACAAGCAAAATTTAGTTTTTGAGATATTATAATGAGTAAAAGTGTGAACGAAAAAATACCACTTTATTACAATTAATTATAAAAGAAAGCTTTCTAAATTTCAAATGTTATAATAAAAAATTCTTTGCATTTATTCACACATGACACTAAAATTATTAATAACTTAGAGAATTTATTTTATTTATCTATTAATTATGAAATCATTTGTTTAAGAAGAATTTGTAAAAATTCATATGAATATAAGTTTTGAAAAATTGTGTGAAGATCTATGAAAAGATGACTCAGAATTATTTTCTAAGTTCATAAATTGAAATATATCAATATATTTAAGGCACAAATTGCTAATAATAATAAATCAACATCAACTATTAACGTTACATTCATATTTACAGTATGAAAGTTTGAAAAGAGAAATATTTTTAATTGAAATTTCTTTTTATTTAAAACCGTAATTGATATTTTTGAAATATATTACCTAAAAGTCAAATGAAGGACTGATGAAATATCACATGATTATATGTGCATTTTACTAAAATATAGGATATCATTTTAAAAATATCAAATTTAACAATAACAGTCATACAACAATCTTAACAGCAGTCGCAAAATCTCTTCAAAGTTATGGCTTAACAGTGAAATTTTACCAATATCAAATATAATACTTTATTCATATTTGAATGTAATAGGATTGTGATTATAGCAAGAAATCCGTATTTTAAGAAAAAATTGGTAATGGTACTTAAAATGCAAAATATGAATAAAAGACTAATATTTCAAGGAAATGTTTTTGAGAAATTGTTGTATTGAAATTCAACTTAATTATTTTCTTTATTTAATGTTATTCCTTGAGGCAAATCATCATATGCAATATCCAGATCCAAATACTTATACTGACGGATTCAAAGTCTATATATGAAATATATAAATTTCATATCTGCTTAATCATTTTACCCAGTGTTTTCCTGCTTTTATTTTCTAAATATCTTTCTTGAATGATTGTTTTGAAGAAAATGTTTACTACGTTTATCTTACTTTCTTATAAGGTGAAAATATTCTAGGAATTATAATTAAAAAATATGAATAATAGACACAATTAAAAAAATGCAAAAATATCAGGTGCTTTTTATTTCAATCCATTGGTGATGAATTTATCTCTTTTTATAGATATGTCTCTAATAAAAGAGTAAAACATTTTC
>JAPDSC010039258.1:808371-827710 GCA_026290005.1 Latrodectus geometricus
ATAATTTATGAATTTAAAAATGCAGCTTAAAATATATACCTATTAAGTTAAATTACATAAGTTTTAACCTTCTATTTTGGATTCAGAAATAAACTTAAATTCAATAACTGTTATGAAATAAATTATAAAATAAAGGATAAAATATTTATTTAGTGAATAAGACCACCCCGCGGAAACATTTTTTTTTTTAACTTAAATAACTATTTTCAAAAGGAATGTTCGTGCATAAAAAAATAAATAAATAAAAACAACTACATTGTATACTTATTATTTAAAGTAAATTATGGCTAACTTATCAAAAATAAAATGCTTAATTCATAAATCTAAACATCCATGTTAATTGTATTAAAATATCATATAATGAACTTTTTGGTAAAACTATATTTTAGTGTGCCCCCTTGGCAAACATGGCGATTTTTAATTGGCTTTCGCTTTTATTGAGGATTTATTTTTATTTTTTTTTTTTTTGTACAGAACAATCAATTGCTCTGTTGCAATCAGGATATGATTGGGTTTGCCCAACTTGGCAATCACTCGCGATCACAACCTGGCGAGAATTAAAAGGGCACTCTAAAGTATGGTCTAACCAACTTTTCTTCAAAAATAATGCGTTGTAAGTACATAGTTAAATTACATAAAAATTTAAGAAGCAAATTTTATCGTTTTCAGATGAAGTTCTGTTGTCTTATATAAATGTCTTAATATAATTTTTTTTTCTAATTTAATTTGGTTAAGTGAACTAAAAATTAAAATTAATTATTAAAATTTTGTGGTTAAAGAGATCTTACATTTCTGATATGACACAAATCTAGAATTCCATATATAAATAAGTTATTTTTACCAAATCAAAATATCAGCCAATAATATTCTATAATTTTTTCTGTATTTTATTAAATGTGAATCAAGCTATTTTAACCTCTTATACATCTAGATTTTAGAAAGATTTATAAATAAATATACTTTATTTATATATAATACCATTAAAACGGATATATCTTCCTATTATAAATTTTTATTGTAATTATATTGATAATAAGTTAATTAATATTATTGCTAAAATGAAATTTAATTTCCGTAAGCTCGTTCGTACACTATTATATTAGTTTTCAATGAATTGATTAAAATTTGTTATAGCTTCAGTTGGCAGAATTCAAATTAAGACTTTATTATTTCCTTTATATTTAATTCAGCAACGGACTTCAAAAATATGAAATTTTTAACTAAAAACTCTTAAATAGAGAAGCCTATTGTTGTAGTAAACAATGATATCAATGTGATAAAAACTACTGAACCTAATATATATTCTTGATATGATAGCAATATCCAGATACTTAAAAACTCTATATTTAAGAAATAAACAGTGGCGAAATAGGTCATTGTGTAGAATAGCAGAATAGTTTCAGTCTGTATTATAATCTTGACATAATTAAAATATATGGGAACACAAATGTCCATTCACAATTATACATAAAAAATAATATGGTAGAACATTTCAGTTTGTAGAAACATCATTCTCAAATTTTGAATCACACAACTTATTTGACTACAGATAAGAAAATTATACAAATATAGTTACAATTATTGCGTTTATTTAAACATAATAAACTGTGATAAACATAAATAGTAGGTAACTTGACTTTTTGAACTATACTCTATGTGTGCATGAAGAAAGTTCAACTAGAAAAATTTTGAAAATGGCAATCATACATTGAAAAATGGTAACATTTTAATAATTTTTTAACAATTCACATTGGAGTTTTTAATTTTTTAACAAATTTTAAAGTTCAAAGAGTAAAAACTTACTTTAAATGAAAACATACTTATATAGTTTTCATTTAAAATTGGGACTAAAATTATATTTTCAATGCCTTTCAAATTATAATTAGTATGTATGACAGAATCTGCAGTGAAAATAGTGTTTATAATAAGTATAAAATAAGTAATAAGTATAAAATATATTTTATTTTTTTTTAGTTCTAGGATATATTAGAATCTAAATATAAGTTGTTGTTTTAGTTAATAGTAACTATTTTAAAGATATTATAAAGAATGTGTTAAGTATATTTGAATATACTACAAATAATTTATAAATTTATGTAGTACAGATTTCATTGACGCTTTATGAATTTTCAATACATTCAGTTGCCTATTCTTTCTAAAACATTTTCATACTATTAGTTTTCATTAATAATTTAACAAATCAACCGATCATTATTTCAAAATTTAATAACTCAGTCATATAATTTTGATAAAAAATAGTTTAGTGCATGGCACAAAAAAAATAACCATGGGTTTTCTGTGTGCTTTTTTTTTAAAATTTTTTCTATATAACATGTACAAAAGGGATTTTCAATAATTTAAAAAAAAATTCAAGACGTTTCGATGATATTTTTTACACAATTTATAACTAATTATTTCACTTAATGGCAACTTTCTACATGAAAAAAAAATTACATTGGTTAGTGAAAATTACATTGGTTTTAGAATATCTTATCAAACGAGACGCAACAAAAAGTGAAATGCGAGCCAGAAAACTTCATCTATATTTATTAAGTAGTTGTGGAAGACAGTTAGCATACATTTTTAAATGTTTATTAGTTCAAAGTCATTAAATTTTAACAATAATGTTTTTACACCATATAATGAAAGAAGTATAATAAATTGCAATTTTTATGGATATGTTTTGAAACTTTAACCTCAAATTAACTTTAAAAGGATCTGAGGTGAATTATTGATGATATGATAATTGTAAGTTTGTTTTATTGCTTTTTATGTTTCAACTTATTTTAAGAAAGGAATATGTAGAATTTAAGTCTCTACCAAAAGTGATCCGACGAGATATTACCAGTTCTTGTGTTTAAATAATACAGTCCAAAAAGAGAAAAATGAATTTATCAAGAAATTAAAAATACTACATTTTCATCAAAGTTTAGTGGAAGTCATCAATCTATTTTGCTTACTCTGAGACAGAATTATCATGAGTAAAGCAACTTTTTGTTTCAGGTTTAACAAAGACAATTGGGCGTAGTACTCAAAGGTGAAAAAGACATTCTTAAAAAAAAGTTTCAGCATACCCTCCAAAACATTTTAAAGGATTTTCGTTGAGCTCTAAAATTTAGAGATAAAAAATGCTCAGTCTGCAACTGAACAGAATGGACATTTTGATTATTATTGTTAGTTGTGGGAGGTGAATGATTTTAAAATCTACGTTAGTTATTGTTTTTGAATTAATTATTTAGCATGTAACTATAAGTGCATGTGGGAGTCAAAGAGCAAGACAGGTGGTAAAAACTCCTCAACATGCCTAAGAGAATGAATATTTACGTTTCATCCTTTCAAATTATTAATTATAAGATTGGGTCATATTTGATATTTCGACAGGACGACTACTCGTGAGCCAGGGAAGGAGGCAAATACAGGTAACAAGTTTCATATATCAAGTTCTATTTCTATAACTTTTGTGTCAAAAATTTAATTTCTAAACTACATTATATGCGAAAATGATTCTCATTATCTAAATCATTGTCCCAGATTTAAAAACTATCTGTCAAAGAACGATTGGATTAACTTAAAGAAATAAGGTTGTTCGATAATTGTTTCTGGAATCACAAAGCTTTCTATTGTATTTATCGTTGGTCTAAGGTAAACTGCGGATTTTGCAAAAAGAAATACCTCATTTATTTATATTTTACTGAATATTTTGATGATATCGACATACAACAGATGATGAGAATCATATACTAAAAAAGGTAATAATTTTGAAATTCGATGCTCAAATATTTGATGCAAGGAAAAATAATGATAAATAAGTAAAAACGTTTATTCAACAAACATTAAGCATATAAGTTCTAAATTGGTTTTGATGAGTAACTTGTGTTAGCAAAAAGAACAATCTTGCCAATTTGGAGCCTCGTAATTATTGGCCATAACAAATATTAAAATACACTGCTCAAAACAATTAAAGAATTTTGTGGCTGGAAAACTTATAAGCTGTTTGATACATTGTCGATAGAAGTGGTAGGTTATATGATAATACATTACACACGTTTGGTAGGAAAAAAGGAATTTTATTGCGTATTTTGTACAAAAGGAAAAACAGAATTTGTGCATATGAAAAAAAAGTATAAGAAAAGGTGTTTTCTTCTAAGGAAATCATTTTCAGTAGGGGGTAGGGTTTCCACGGGCGGCCAGCAACATTGAACACTTTTGAGGCATGGAGTCAATGAGGCTATTAATCACGAGATGGGGTATTATGTTCCATTCTTCCAGAAGAGCTCTTTCCAGTTCTTGGAGAGTTTGTTGGGGTGGTTGGTAGCAGCAACACATATTTCTAGAGCGTCCCAAACGTGCTCTATTGGATTCATGTCTATAGAACACACTGGCCATTCCATTCGTATGATTCCTTCCTTGAAAAATAATTCCTCCACCAGATTGGCATGATGTGTCCTGCAGTTATCGTCGATTAAAATGAAGTCATTTCCGATTGCTGCTGCGCAAGCGACTACAATAAGTTTGAAAATCTCATCCCTATATCAGCGACCAATCGGAGGTTCATTTCAAATGATAAAGAGGTCTGTGTGCACGTCAGTGGAAATGCCACCATACACCAACACTCCCCCACCGCCAAATCTGACACTTCGTGCACGAACGCAAGTTTATTCCTACTGTCATGGTCCCTCCAGATGAAAAAACGCCTCTTATCAGGATGAAAGAAAAACGGGACTCGTCAGAAAAAAGAACATTGCTCCATTCATTTCTCCTCCAGCTCACATGCTCCGTTGCCCACTTCCTGCTGTCAAGGCGATGCCTCGATATTAGTTTAACAAATACCATCTGTCGGCGAGCATAAGACCTACATTATAGAGCCGGTTTCGGATAGTCTGTGTTGAAACTGTGGTGTTAGTAGCAGCGAAGGAGTTGTTTAAGAAGAGTAGCGTTCATATTTTGTTATCTCCGAGCCGTGAACACTAAATAACCTTCTTCATTGGGCGTTGTTGCCCTTCTACGATCTTGCTCTGGTCGTCGGCCTTCACTTCCATTCTCCAAAAATGGGTTCCAGATCCTGGAAACCACACTACGTGTCATTAATGCCTTGCGCTCTTTCGGCTAGAGTTATGCCCCTTTCTAACCAACCAGCAACTCCCGAAGCTTTTGAATTGGTTAAATAACTTCTTTGAGACATTGTACTCATCAAAACAAAGCAGTCATTGAATGCCGAACGTCATTGTCTTCATCGTCTTTCATTAAGTTGAAAGTCAAATTTCATTCACTGGCGATGAACTGACGTTTATGACGACGAACTCAAAATTAACATACTCCACAGTTTGAAAATGAGAAAAAAATTGCATTTGTGATTCTCTTCTTCAATTTTCGGCAAAAAAATATTGCTAATAACTTTTTTTATATAAAACTTGCAATATCCTTTAATTGTTTATAGCAGTATATTCTCTGGCAGTCGGGTTCAATATTTATTGATACAAAAGACTTTATTGATAAATCTTTAGTAAACCTTATAATATCTGATGATGGCTAGGAATTCACGAGTGTTAAAGAGACATTCCCAGGTTAAAGTTGGAGTCAAACTGATGTTTCTAAGCTCTATCAATTATTGTATTTTCCATATTATTAATTTTTATTTTATAATAGTTTTAGTATTTGCAAATATTATTGAAAATAGTAAAAAATAATTTAAATTGCAAATTTATGACGACATATTTGATATTTTTCATTTCATGTGAGCAACAAACTTTAAAATGTTAATTTATAGAAGAAGAAGGTGATGTGATCCACAGCAGAATATTTTCATATTTCCTTCCGTGTAAATTTACTGATATTTCTGATAAAAATACTTTTAAGTTGCTGTTTTCATGAAAGAAAGGCTTTGAGATGTAGTACGCGATTCACAATAAACAATAATTTTATAGTAAATATTATCATAAAACAGAAGATACTATAGCTTTTGCTTTTAAAATTAATTGTTGTTTTGACTGACAGAATAAAATATTACTTCATGAATTTTATGTAAAAACTGTTTTTAAAATAAAATATAAAGTATTTTAAAGTTTTTATAAGGCAAATTTAAATAATAATTCGCAATGTTAATTAATGAAATATCATTAAATACTCACCAACAAAATAACATTTCAAATTTATTCTTGTAATTACTTGTTAAAACTCGAGTATTCCGCATAAAAATTAATGAGTTTATTTCTTCGTAACATACTTCTAATTTTCATCAAATGTGTTTTGAAAAACAATATTTGCTATATTTTTTTCAAAAAAAAATCTTGTTTTGAAGATAAAAAGCGCCTTATAGAATTGAATTTCGAAATTTACTCTTAAAATAAACAATTTTTTTAATCAAATAAAAATGTTAGATTAGAAAAGTTTTATGTTTCTATTATTTTAACTAGTATAAATCTGTTTTATATTTTTAACCAGTAATCTGTTATAAAAATATATTCCTTTGTAAAATCTTATTTTATATATATATGTATATAAAATTTGATACTATTCATTGTATAGGATAATATAATAATTTGTCTTTTACGATAATTTTGTCGATTTATCGCTTTTAAATATATACTAATAAGTAAAATATTATGCACGCTTTTATTTTAATTTCGTGGATATATTTTGTAAAACTAATGTATAAATCTTTTAGTTAAAAGTTTTTTTTTTTTAGCTCATTCAAAAATACGTATAGAAAATACAGACCACAATAATCCAACGCAATTATTAAGTATTTCATTAAATTATGGTACACTAACCATGTTTAGTTTTGTTTTGCTTTAATATATTTCATTGTTTAACAATATTCATTTGAATTTAATTTTAACAAATATTTATATGTGTTGTCAATTAAATATGCTCTAGGCTATAATATATATTTAAAAAAATAAAAAGTTTAGAAATAAAACAAATTCTAGATATGGTTAACTTAATTTAAGTATGCAAGTAAGATAATATGTCTTCTCCATTAAATGTGTATTTCATAATGAATTTATAATTAAGAGTTGCATAATGATTAAAAACTAAAGAAAATCAGGCACAATTACTTTTAGTCTTTCTTGCTTATTGCATAATTTGTTGTAAAATGTAAGGATATTGCATAAATAGTTTAACTATAGGAAAAAAGTATGAAACAGATGCATCTTTCCATTGAAAACTCAATAAACTAGAATAATATTACTTTGAAAATTTCACCTTGACATTGCTTTGAATTTTTCGTCTGAGTAAACAGTTTGACATAACATTTTAAGTATTTGAAAACATTCAGCTTTCTGCAAGAAAATATGTCACAACGTTCTTTAATACACTTTTTATGTGACAACATGATGAACAATATCTAAAATATGTCACATAACATATTTTTGTTCATCTAGTAATATGTTTGTGTTGTTCTTTTTTATTTTCTCCTACTTTTTTGGACTTTTTCATTTTAAATTAAAGTCATGTAAATATTTCGAAATTCTTAAAAAAAGTTATATTATTTGCAAATATAATTTATGCATACTATAAAAATTAACTTGAAAATTGTTTGACTTAGGAAAAATATTTTTCATTATAGACATAACTTGTTTCTCTTTTTCTCGATTCATAATAAGTAGGTATATTGTTATACATTGTAAACTAATAAATTATTTTAAATTTTTTAACATAAATGTAAATTGTAATAACTCTAAATAGGATTAAATAAATAAAATGTTTCAGGATAGTTAAACTCTTCTAAAAACATTGGGCAACTTACTAAAACAAATTTCATTATCAATTTATATGAAACTTCAAAATTTAAGAAAAGTACATTAAAAGAAAAATTAAAGGAGAGTTTTAAAAAACATTAATAAATCCCATTCTTTTTACATATTAAGAAATACATTTTGAAGCTGTGTTAATCATTACTTTTAAAAATAAATGCATTCACTTGTAAGTATATGAAATATTTGTCATAGGAAAACAAATTAATTGTAATCAGATGAACTGCATATACAATTTAAATGTTTAAAAACTGTATTTAAAACATTGCCAAAAATGCATTGCAATATTTTACTGTTAGAAAAATGTTAGAGGCTAATAGAAGTAAATTATGCAATGGATATTAAAATACTGAATTCTATAACTAAGATTCAAAATTTCTGTGTTGATTATATTATTATTAGCAAAATTATCATTAAAAAGATCCAAAAATCCTAGAATCAAAAGAGTTTTAAAGTTTGTGGTTTAATTCTTTGTTTTTTAATTCATAATTCTTTAAATCGGAAGGTCAAGATTTATGGTCAGCGTATTTGTGAATTGTAAACTCAGGATTTCTAAAGAATGAAACTGTAAAAGAGATGCTTATTAATATGTGGTTTGCTGTTAGTTATTAACTGAGTGAAACTGTGTCTTCCAGCATTTTATTATCATGACTAAATTTTTAAAATTTATAATATATCACCTTAACACGACAATTTTGTACCATTGATCAAAGCATTTTCATTACTTTTATACTTCCTAGACGAAATTATGAAAATTTCTCTAATTTGAAAATTCATACTTGATTTCATTACAGGTAACAATTTTTTGTGAACAATGTACCAGAAATAACATTTTAGTTTATAAGTGTTTATTAAGATTTTTTCAACTGATAAACTATTTGGTTCCGCAAACAGTTTATGGTATACCGACAATATTGAAATTACCTTAACAAGTATAGAAATTAGTAGTTGAAAATATTGCAAAAATTTCGTCAAATAACAATCAGTATTCTCTTATGAAGAGTGTTATGTGACTAATTGAGAAAAGCATTTTATTTTTCACATTTATTGCATAAAAAACTTAACAAACGAAACATAACGTAAGCAAACAAGAAAATTCTGGTTATGTTCATGTAAAATCATCTGTATGCCTTTAAGTGCTGCTAACTGCGCAAACAATAATCCCTACACACATTTCAGATTGCTACTTGTTATAATATACAAATCAATAACAAACATTCGAAACGATTTTTGGTTCTTGTTTCTCCAATTTTATGTTAGATGGCTTATTTTTCTTTTACTAGAGCAGTGCTAATCGGTAAGGGTTAAAGAAGTTGTACATTATTGTTTGTATAATTTCTGAATAATCGATTATCTTAGTACTTCAGGATTCATAGATTGAAATGAATGATTTAGTTACTAACTGTGCTTACATGGATATAATGTAAGCAGTGAAACAATTTTGTCTCTCTTTCTTAAAGGCTAATAAACAATTTTTCGAAGTCATAAAGCCTATCTTAGTCATTCTAAGCATGTTTAAACGTTGCCATTTTTAAACATCTGGTTCACCACCTGCAATGTAATTTAATGCTAGTTATTTAAAATTTTGAATATATTTTAGTATTTTACATTTTGCACAATAACAATGTATAGGATTTATAGGCCATAGATCATTTGTAATTAAATTTTAACCATTTACGCAGCAAGTCAAATTTTACAGCATGTAAAATTTCTTTAAAACTTCGCAATACTTCTTTATTTTGAAAAAATATTGGAATAAAATATATTGAATTATTTTTTAAGGAAATATTAAATATCCATTTTAATATGACATAGTCTAAAATAGTAAATTTAAATAAAATATGTAAGAATTCTTATTTGACAAATATATTTTAAAAAAATCAGCTAAATGAAGTACCTCATCCTTTTCAATTTAGGTAAAAAGTATACACATCATAATAAATTGCTTATAATTTTAAATTAAAAATAATTTTATTCATATTAGAGATTATTCATATTTTTGTCATAAATTTATTCTTATTATAACATTAACAAAAAGGGTTACCTTTACAACATACATGTCTAGGAAAATATTTCTTGCGTTTCAATTGGAAAGATAATTATGACACTAAATCTAGTTTTTGCTATACATTTGTAAAAACTAATTTATTATATAGAAAATGATCCAGCAATAATGAATATATCACATATTGTGATTTTTATAGGTAATAGTATATGTAACTTGATATAACAGAAATCATTTATTTATGAAAAAAGTAATATATAGTATGTTGCCTTAAATAGTTTTTTTAATTTAAATAAATCCTACTTTTCTTAAATTAATATGAATCTAAACAACATAGAGGAAAATAATTTTATTTTAGATTATGGATGCTTGATTATTGATAGAAAAAAAGTATTTTTTCAATATTTAAAGAGAAAGAAATTCAATTAAATGTTTGTTATGCTTCTCAATATTCACTGTGCAGTAAATAGTTTTAATCAATGTTAACATGTGTATAAAAAATTCAATGGAAATATATAAATATATCCAAAACACGTTTTCCTTTATTCTCTACATTAAATAAATTAAAAGTATACGAACTGATATATTCTTAGTAATTTTAAGTTACATAAAAAATAACTTAAACAATTTAAAACTCAATGGAAATATTGTGTTTTATTTATGTCGTAAGCAAATTACAGTTATGTTACGATTTGAAAAATGATGTATGATTCCCCTCACAAAAACCGTATATATTTTCTTCTTTTAGCACTATCATTTTCTATTCTATTTATCACCATTGCTGGTGATTAATTTCAAGAGGCAGTCAACTACGAATTAATGATTTGCTAATTGAAAGGTTTGATCCACTTGCTCAATCAATGGACCGTTCATCGCTTGATCTTTTTTTTTCTCATTATTTCCTGAGATTACGCCGCCTTTTTTCTTTTGGCCATTTGCAGGCTACTAACGTCATTATTGAAAAAAATCTACATTTTTTTGGAAATGATACTACGGAAAGTTTTCTACCTGAATGCGATTCATTATTTTAGGAACTTGGATATGTTTAAAATTTTTTGCTAATATTAGATTAGTTTTTTAATATTGAGTAAAACTAGCTTGTGCCAAAATGTGATTTATGAGCTTAATTTGAATGCTCGTTGAATTTTTTTATTCGTAAATGACTCAGAGTATGCATTAATATTCTCTTTTCTAATTTGCTTTAAAATTTTGTTACACTTTATAAAAAAAGAAAACTAACAATTGTAAGGGGAAAAAATATTTTTTAACAATCTTAGTTATTGATAGTTTTAAGTTACGTTTTTTTTCCTTAATAATAAATATTAACTAATAAATATTTTAGTAAATATTTGTTTACGAAATATATTTTTTGCAAAGTTTAAACACGCATTTACTTTTATTTGTATAAGAGACGTTAAGCTATCGCATACTATCTATTCCCAATGGAAATAATTTCATTTAAAATTAGCTGTTCAATCAAATTTATCATTTGATAAAAAAAAATTTTTTAATGAAAATTTATGAACATTTGATTTTAAAATTTATCATTTTTATGAATGTTAATGATTGTAATACTTATAAATTTATACGTGCTATTGAATGATAATATGCAGTTTGAATACATATTATTATATTGAAGGTTGCAAAAAAGATTAAAACTGTATAGCAAATTCAGCATTTCTTAAAATATAGTAACTATATTATATTAGTTTGGGGAAAAAGAAATCCATTATTTTTACCTGAAATTTTTGTAACTTCTTTCAGATTCGCTTTGTAAAAAGGCTTAAAACAGTTTTCATGTAGATTTTTAGACGACTGATGATATGCTGTCAAGTTTGATAGTTTTTGATATTTTATAGACATTCTCGATGATGTTGTATCCATGCGAGGTGCATCTATAGTATCCAAATACCCAAACGGAATCGACGAAACCAAAATTGTGCGTAACTGGTTGTTACAGTCATATATAGAACGATAAACACCTTTCACAATTTTAGCCATCTGGTTAGCATTTTCGCCATTATAAAAGAAAAGCTAAAATGTATCAAATTTTTTGTTTGTTGTCTTCTATTTTTAAAACCTTGTACTCATAACTGAATTAATCAAACAAAAAACCGCAAGATAATATTTTAGTGTCAAATGTCACCTTTCCAATGAGCATAAATTTGAAATTGTTTGATAGATACCTCAGGAGATAACAATCACTACAGACGTCTACCGAAAAAATAATGGATAACTTTTTCCTCAAACTAATATTTATACTTTACTAAGTTTAAAAATAAAACAGTTCTCATATTATTATGTCGTACAGGATATAAATAAAAAAAGTAGTGGTATTAAAATTTTAAAAAGTGCATTCAAATTTAAATATTTATATTTGAATACTTATTTTAAATAAACTTTACTTATATATTATATGTGACTTGCAACTAAATAAAATAAAAGTTGTAACAAAGTTAAAACTTTAGCTTATGAATTCGTCTTTTAAATTCCCATGAATATTCTAAAAACATATTGTTTTTAATCGTTTATTCCGAATTTGTAACATTTGAATAACATTTTAAAAATAACTAACAATATTGTAAAATAGTTTTTAGATAAAATTTTAAAATTAACTAACAATTGTAAAATAGTATTTAAATTCATTTATCAATTATTATTTTTATTAAGTAATGGCTTTTATATTTTATGTGTGTTCCATATTATTGGTGGACTTAATTGTTAGACATGACTTTTTGTAAAAGTTATGATTTTTTTAAGAATAGTTATGGTTTTTGTTTTTAAAAAAGAAAATTTTGGAAACGTTTCGCACCTACTATATTCCTCTTAAGCTAGTGTAAGTGAACAAATAATGTATAAAATAGTTATTTTATACATAATTATAAGTGAATAAATAATGTATAAAATAGCTATTTTATACATTATTTATTCACTTAAGTATGTCAAATTTGCTATATAAATCTACAAAGTATTTAAATATTAATTTTGAAATATATTTAGTTTTTCTTTCATTTGCTTACATTATGTTTTAATTCATAACAATTTGACCAACTCGTCTTTTGAAAATAGAATTCTATGCTTGTATAGATAAACATCTTTTAAGTAGTTTAATTTCTACAGCCTTTTCAGCTCTATTTGACTATCATTCTTTTTTTTTATTAGTTATCAACGTTTTTGAAAAATAACAAGATAAATTTGAATACATATATTTATACAAAATATCTTTCTTAGCTAGCTATGAAATTTTGCCTGAAGCAATGATTGCTTAAACTGCTGCAAGAAGTACATGAATAAATTAATAAAATATATCAATAACCCTTAACAGCTCAGAAGAAATCTCATAACACTTTTATCTAAAAAAAGTTAGTAAAGTGTATCATAAAAGGCAACATAATTTGATAAAGAAAAAGGAATAAATTTTAATATTATCTTTTATATACATACACCATAGAAAATTATACATGAGGGTCATTGTATTTTTTGTTTAAAACATTTTAAGAGTATTTAATTTTAAAATTATTTAAGAAGTAGTTATTTTATTCAAAGGCTATGATTTTATGAAAATAATAACAGTCTTTGTATATTTGATCAGAGCTTCATTATTATTATTTATTAGCACTGACTACAGGTTAGTAATGGAACAGGAGTGACTATTAATTTTGGCTAAATAAAAGCATATGCTTTATTTTATATAACTTAAAGCTAAATTAAAGAAAATAGAGAGAAATAATTCTTTAATATACCTAAAAATATCACTTATGAAACTTAATTAAAAACTATTAAATAATTCAATTTCTTCTAGAAATAATTCCTTTAGTAAATAAATTATTTCTTAAAATTATTCTAGAATTTTATATAATAGCATTTCCTTAATTCCATAACTTTATATATTGCTGCTAAAATGGAATATATTTCTCAGAATTATGATTTTGTAGATAATAAAATTGCATGCATATTTATTCGAGTTAGATTAATTTAAGAGTATATGAAAACTACTTTAGAATTCAAAAGGAATTTTCTTGACATTTATTACCAGATCCTGCCAACCCTCAAGACATATGTAAGGTCATGATATTCTTAAATAAAGACAATCATGTTGCATCCTTTCATAAATTCATTCAGGTTTAAAAGACTCCCTTCAGAATATTTAAAATGTAAAAGTAAAGATAATGTAAGATTCTTTTTATGTTAACATTGAAAGATTTTTCATTTTGATATAATGGCGAGTAAACTTTCCCTTCTTTGACTTCAAGCTTAAATTCATCAAAGTCCTTAAATTACTCTAATCGCATTGTTATATCAGCATCGTCTTATCATTATAATGTAAATATATTTTCTTATGTAGACAGATATTATGCACATAGTACACAAATCTAAATGGTTTTTGTAATTTTGAAATAAAATATGAAGAAATTGATAGCAATACTGTATATATATATATATATATATATATATATTTACTCCAATATTTTTTGAGACATTCCTATTAGGCTAAAGCATTCGGTTAGAAAGACGAGATAATTCAACCAAAATAAATACAAGTAATTAAGACAAAACCTGAACTTGGAAATTTATTTATTACTAGCTTTTATTTTAAAACTCACAACATTCTGGATACTTTTGCAACATACCTATTATAATTTTTTATCAATAAAAATTTTAGGATTTTTTTAAAACTATCTATGCATTTATATTTGCTCACATTAAAATCAACATAAAATGTAATGTCAACTAGAGTCTGAATGAAGAAATAAGGTGAGTCTTAAATTATTGCAAAGTACGGAAAATAAATTTTTTAGTAAAGGTTTTCAATTTTTATCCATATTTTAAAATTAAATGCGTTTTATAATTATGCCAATATATCTTGTTGCTCAGAAAAAAATAAATTTTTATGTAATGACTAAAAATTTGAAATTTTAATTTTTTTAAACTAACACTGTTTGATTTTATACTTGTTTGAATTTAGTTCCATTTGCTTACTTCCTCCGCAATGGCAATTTTAACCGTTTGAGTGCAAAAGAATTTTCTTATATATAGACATAACATAACAAGCGAAGCGCGCTAGCGCTTCGCCGCACTCTAACGGTTAAATGTGCAGCTCTCGCTATAAAACGAGTCTGCTGAAGAATCAGTTCCTTCAAATTTTGGAATCTTCTTTTCGGCTGTGGATAAAATTGCCTTCCCTTCTTCAAAAGCTGTTATTCGTCAAACACGTAGTCACTTGAGAACAATCTTCATGCAGGGTAATCCAAAACCAGTTGATTGTATTTTATCCATCGAGTACAGTAAAACAAGTGTTTAGTTAGGCAGGGGTTATTCATCCATTAAATAAAAAAAAATATATGTGTTTGGGTTGAACTTGGAGTGTTATGTTGGGAAATCTATTTGAGAATATGATTACTTACGTTTTTGCATGTTACTTCGATTTGATATTTATAAATAAATCTACTTTTCCAAAATATTAGGGAGAATAATTTGTTCTCAAAATAGTAATACAAAAATCATGTATCTATAGAATTTACTTACATTACTGAAGCAAATTGGGAAGAAATACAATAATAATAAAATAAGTCTAACACAAGTATCAAAAATTAATGTTGTAAAGGACGTTTATAATTTTAGTGTTAATAGAAAATTGAAGAAGGAAATTAAACATGCAAAAGAACTATAAAAAATATGCAAGTAAAAATCATAATTTCGTATATTCTTCAAAAACCGTCAAAAAGATATGCAAATAGAAATCATGATTATGCAGAACTTTCTTTTATTATTGATTAATCTGCTAATTTTAATTATTCGTTCTTGTTTTAGGGAAAACATATTTGAAACTAACACAACTTTGAATTAGCGTAATCCATGATTTGGCTCATTATTAGAATGCTTATATATGAATAAATGCAGCTCCTTCGAGTCCTTCGTTGAAATATAACGCAATGATACATTAAAGGCTGGGGAATAAGTTACAAAAACCAAAAATATTAATGGGTAAAGAGAAGGTGATCAGCATACTACAAAATCAAAAAACTAATATATCTTATTAATAGCTAAAGGAAACAGAATTAGCAAACTTATTCGAGAACAAATATAATTTTTTTTTTGGTAACAAGATGAAGAATCTTAAGTCAACTAGACATAAATAAGCTTCTTAGATAGCAAGGAATCATATTGTGTGTTTTCAGTTGAACACAAAACACCATGATGAGTTAAATATTGGGCAGCTAAAAGCAAGGTTGTCATTAGAGTCAAAATTTGCTTACTGACAAGTTCTGAATAATTTTGGAAAGACGGTATTTGTGTAGAATAAACATTTTCTAAAGAACTTCTGAATATTTTAAAGTAATAAAATTGTATATAAAAGATAAATGGAACATATGGCCTTAATTATATCTCCTTAAATGTTGTCATTTAGAATGGAAATTTTTGAACCGAAATTTATTTAGAAGAGCTTCGGATATTTTACAACATATCTTATTTTACAGCTATGGATATTCTCTTTCAGTGAATGTCAAAGACAAAATATTACAATTCCTGCTGTTGGAAAAATTGTATTAAGCTGAAACAATATACAACTCAAGGGTAAAAACACTTTTTTGTTTGATAAGTAAGGAAGTATTGGGACATATTAAGGAAACACTTTATTGTAAATTCAAGAGCGCCTTGATTTCCTTGACGTTGGGATAAAGTTCCCTTAGAGTGAAAGAAAACAGTATTGATTTCGCATTACATAAGTGCAAAATTGGTTCATGTAATCTTAGATGTTCAAGGAGGTCATGGTCATATTTAACATTTTTTGCCAGTTAAAAAAAAGCAATATTTTCATCAAGAACTAATCGTCGCTAACATGAAGTATAGTTTCATATTTTTCCAGTCGGTTTAAAAAAATGATATTTTCATTAAATAATTTTCTGCTGTTTTGTAAATTCTTGTGATGAATGTTTTCTCCATAAATTTAAACTTTTATGTCCGTCGAAAAGCTGTTTTTTATTTCAATTGAAACTTTTTGCTTATTATTTATATTTTTATTTCGATATGTGATGGAAGTTTAGTAAATATCTTATAAATTAAAAAGATACATTTTATTTCTCGTTTCTTAGAAATCTACCATTACCTAAGCAACAATTAATATTAATTTAATATTGTATACCGCATAACCTATTATGCTTTAAGGTTGCTCTATTATAAAAAATATGAAAATATTTTATCAATCCTAAAAATAAATCTCTTCAACAATTCAGTATTTTAACTGTCGTAAACATCCACTTTGATCCTATTTGCAGAGACAGTATATTAAGAAATTTATTTGATGTACAAAAGAAAATTTATATTTTTTATGGAGAAAAAAGAATCTCCTAGAGAGCGAGAGAAAGGGAGAGACCAAAAGAGCGAGAGAACAGAGACATAAAAAAAGATTAATGTGAGGACAAGAGAATATTTTATTATTTATTTTTCTTATATAGTATTTTATTATTATTATTATTCAATCTATTAATAAAGATTTACACAGGTATGGAAGCAAGCTATTTCATAAAAATAATTCCGAATATAGCGAATTAATACGGATTACTTAAGCATTTCAAGTATATTAAATAATTTAAATCATAATTATTTTTAAATTGACTAACTTACTTTAGTGACATCTGCGAATCTTCTACTTAGTCTGTGCTTCTAAACTACAAAGACAAACCCAATTTCGAGATCACTATGGCACACCCACAAGGAGGCCTACTAAATAAACGTGCCATTACTTCTGCCCTTTGAGATAAAATGGCTGAATAATGGCATCAACGAGTCTGGTTATTTGAAATAAGTAAATAAATGAATCGATAGATTCATTTTAATACAAATATAAAAGATTTTTTAAAACTTAACAGGAATAAAATACATTGAAGTCACCACTGTATAAGGAAACGTTTGAGGTATGATCTTTTGAACTTAACTTCAAAAGCTTAAAAATACCAATTAAATAAATCAAGACATTAAATGGATTTTTTTATAAGCGTAAAGCTAAATTATTTTGTTTTTAGATTAATTTACTTATACATTGCATTCTCACAAAAATGCAGGTTATATACTGCAGGATGCTGAGATTATGTTGTAAATTAATTATTTATGTTATAAATTATTAAATTTATACCAATTATTAAGATTAATTATATGAAAAAAAAGTTGTTAGTTGCTTATTTGTTTAGACTTTATTTTATGTCGAAAAATTATTATAGGAATTGATTATAAATACATGCATACAAATTTAATGATTTAATAAATGATAAATCAAATCAAGAATTGATTCTTTAGGGAAAACAAACCACGTTTTAGTAAACACTGTTTACATCACATAAAAAATTTATATGATTAAAAACAGTTTCAAATAAAAAAAAATTATACTTTTGTTGATATCAATTTTCAACAATAAGGGTATAAATAACATGAAATTTAAGCAGGAAATTTTATCTTCCATTTTATTATGTTTTTAAATGAAACTTAATAACAAAATTTGGTAGTTTTACATAAATAAAACAGCACTTTTTCCTAATTTATTTTCTACATTGTAATTTTATAGATGTGAAAAATTTTATTTTAGTAAGAAAACATACAAAATGCACATAATGCAATTACATATTTATTCTATATAAACTAACGTTATCTTAATATTGACAAATTTTATGATTTTCTGTACATTTGCTGGGCTGAAACAAAATGAGGGATATATCTTTCCAAAACATATTTACAGTAGGTAGAATTCTTGCCACTTAGTGCTCTCTGGCATCCCTCTGGAATTCCTTCACAGACATATGGAGAAGACTTCCCTATAATGACCATTTGATGCCTCCATCTTCTGTACTTTATTACCTTTTACAGTGTCTTTGACCGTCTAGAAGATATGATTAAAGTCTTCTATTTAAACTCAAATATCATGCATAAGAGCATTTGCCAAAGGAATTTACGCTTCTAGAAATAGAGATTTAGTACACTAATTAGGACACATAACTTACCACTTTTGAAACCAGTTCCTGAATTATCTTGGAAAAATAAGTGTTACTAGTAAAATCCCTCTCATTATGAGAACTAAGTTTGGGAGAAACAGTCTGCATAAGTTATTGCAAGTTGTAATTATATATATTTTTTTATTCAAAAATTTTAAAATATTTAAATTAATTTTATTTTACCAGAATTCTAGTTATATTTATTAAATATTTTCAGCTAACATATTAGAATATATTATGATTTTCAAAAATTATTCGTAATAAATTACAAGTTTAAAATTTACTAAATAAATTTAGTATAAATCAAAACATTTATCTAAGAAGGAGAAATAAGTTATTTGATTTTACTATTAATTTACATGTAAAGAATCAGTTATTCCATATTTAATCATCAATTAACAAACCCTTTTACTTTGGAATATAAATTAAAAATATTTTTCAAAGAAATGTGATTAATGTGTGTGAACCCTCAATTAACTCTACAGTATTCCATGTACGTATTGTACAATGTGATAAAACCTGAATTTGTAGTCATTTTAGTTGAACTGATTCCTTAAAATTGTTTTTAAAATTAAAAATATATACGGCATTTT
>JAPDSC010039258.1:836629-866668 GCA_026290005.1 Latrodectus geometricus
TATATATATATATATATATATATATATATATATATATATATATATATTTGTTGAGTGCCAGTCAGGCTGGTAATACGGTGTGTGCTTTTTCAATTAAACCTTAATTTGGTGTGCGGCTTCCTTAGTACACACATGCCAAAAGTACCCGTTTATATGGTGGGCAGCCCTTCATTCAAGAAAAGGGCAAAGAGAAAGTACATCGATGTCCGAACTGAGATTCGAACAATGGACCTTCGTATCCGCTGTCAGGCATGCTGATCACTAGACAGCTTGGGCGGCATATATTTATGTTATATTTGTGAAATGAAATATATTACTTCTTAATCACAAATTTTCAAATAAAATAATTATTTAAATAACATAATATTTTAAAGAAGAAAAGTAAAAACGAACAGTTATATTTGCGCAAGATAATTATAACTAATAAGTTTAAGAGGAACCTAATATTTAAATATGAATTAACATTGGAGTATACATTGTTATACAAAAGTAAAATTTATAATTATTTAATAATATATTCAGATTTTCTTCAATATTATTATAATAGCACATTTGAGAAACTTCTATTTCGCTTAACTTTTGAACTTTTCGTATGCAAATTAATTGTTTTGAACAGCTGCATTGTTTGATTTATTCTCTGCTCAGAAATATTTAATTTGCAGTGACCTGAATAAAACATTTGTGTCAGAAACTCCTTTTCAATCCATTTCATTCAAATAATTTATCGATTTGTAACAAAGTTTACTTTAATTACTTTGCGTTATGTGAAACTAACTTTGGAAAACTTTCAAGATACAAAATATTATTATTCACATCACCAATTAAAACAGTTACAGTTTTGGAATTAGTGATCTCTTGTAAGTATAGTTATGTTGAGTATATGATAATGAAAACGTTCCTCTATTTTGAATCAAGTTCATATTTTAAATCAGAAAACAAGGAACTAGTCCAACCTAATGCAAGTTTAAAAGTATTATTTGCATTTTACTATTAAAAACACTTTATGTTAGCTTAGGAATTTTAAATAATTTTAACTTAGCAAACAGTAAGAATTCAAATATTCTACATTTCTCTATTTTTAATATTTACGCCAAGTATAGAAAAGAAAATATATCATGTATTATTTTTATGATTAATCATAATAATTTTTTGTATCTTAATGATTAATCATAAACTTTTGTAATTTGATTATTGTATTATAGCACAAATAGTGTTGCAGTAAAAAATAACGATGCCATATGCAATAGAAGTTTGATTTGCAGAAATGCACATAAATTATTTGAACATATTAAATAATATGATATGTGTTTACGCATTTTTCTCTTTTATAATGCATATTTCTAACTTTCAATTCATTAAATTACAACTGTATATATTTTACAAACAATTTTCATATATTTAAAACATTGTCACGGTTACAATAAGAGAGGATTTTCTGATCACAAAAGAAACTTTAACATCAATTATAATTTAAATATTTAACTGATTATTTTGCTTTTGTTTTACATTTACTTTTTCTTTATGGAACTTTACATAATTAATAAAATTTCATTATTCTAAATGTCAATAGTAATATTCTGAAATTTTATAGCCAAATAATATAGCTTTCTCATTTTTTACATCAGTACAAAAGGAGAAAAAATAGAACTTAACTGTTACAAAAAATCGAAATTTTAAAGTCTAAAACTTTCCTTTTTTTAACAAGGAGGAATTTCAAGGTTAATATTTAATTATATCTTACAGAATATTTTTTTGAAAGCAAAACAATCATGCATAAAAGTATAAAAATTAAAAAAATAAAATTTGATTTTGAGTAAAGTAGAAACTGACATAAAAGATGTCAAATGCATATTCTAAGTTTTTAACAAATTGATTATTTGATCAGATTACTTGATGATCTGTTGCAGTCGTATTAAGCACTCTATATAATATCCTGAAATATTCTAGAGAAGGGCATTTGGATAAATGTAGAACATTGAAATTAATTCTTTTTTGATAAAAATCTGGCTTAGTATATATTTGAAAATCAAAATGCGTAAATATACCACTGTTTATTATTGTTTAATTATATATTATAAAACGCTTAGCTTTTTAAAAAGAATTATAGAAAATATTTCGAAAAAATTAAGATTATATTAATACTAATATTTTAATTGCTAATTAAATTATATATTTTTACAAAACAAATTACTTTTAATAATCTTTTTTTATTTCATGAAATGTTTTGAATAAATAGCTCAAATTTTTTTAAAAATTATTCTAAATATTCTAATATACTCTGTAATATGCTGAATGATTCTCCATAAAATATAATCTGCCAAAACATTAGTGCCGATGTAGTTGGTAAAACATTGGAATAAAACTTTATATTAATACAAAATTTTGTCTTTTTATTAAAAGGCAGACAATAATTTTTTTAATTATTAGTTAAAAAAATATTTAAGCATTTATTCGTCTTATTTATATGCTTCAACATCTTTATAATTCACTAGGATATCAAGTTTTTAATTTCTTTCGTACTTATTAATTGCCCACTAACCTAGCATGCATTTCTATCTAACTTAAGACCATTATATACTTTTGCAAAACATTTTAACTTATCTTTTGCTTAGAAATTCACAAATTTAAAAATATATTTCATGATGTCTTAGAATATCCAATGATCTTTAAAATAAACTACAATAATAGAAATTCATCCCCTTTCTTATATCAATTCTCCTTCCTTATTTCATTGGAAATTTTTGATTTTGCACAAACTTATGTCTTTCTATAATTACTTATATGAATATATATAAACTTACATTGAGAATATCATTCTCTCAGAAAAATATATATTTAGAAGCATTAAATTATTATTTCTATGTGGTTATTTATAAGTACACAATTTTAGCAAAATTTTCAATCAGTTTTGTTAAACATTTTTTCTAAATGCATTTGATTGTTTTTTCATGCAATGTATTAGTTAATTCAAACATTAAAAATATAATAAAACAAATATATATTTATTAAAATGTATTTTCTTCTGAATATTATATGTGTATTTTAAATATTATAAGCATTATATGCCTAAAGTAAATAAAAAAAAATGAGGCAGATGCATTAAAAATAATTTACTAAAGACACTATGTAGCAATACGATTAAATATAAAAACACATTCAGTACATTGTAACAACATTATAAAAGTTAATTTTCGAAATGTGTTATTACGAATGAGTTTGAGAAACAGATTGTTCGTAAATATGGGATTGAGAATCTTCTCTAATGATTCTTCCTTGCATTTGACCAGAATTTTATCTATATTGAAGCTGAATGGAAGGAAAAATTTCTATCGCACGAAATTCTCTTTCACCTCAATTCTTCAAAAGTTAAGGAAAGTTTCCACCCTAATCTCATTTGAGTCTACTGCTTAGCAAGAAAAAAAGATTCTGGTATATATCGATATAGATATATACACACGTGGTCACCCCATTCTTAATTTTTTCCACATTTTTATTTTATTTCTAAACTTTTCGGTTCATAAGCGGCTTTCGGTGCTAACAGCAACAATCAATTTAGTTTGGCAGAGCTCTGGAAATCGATGCTGTAAGTGTAGTGAAAGATAGAAGAGAAAGCCCTATCTCTTTCTCTAGAATATCCAGCTATTTGGTGTTACATTTTTTCTTTTAGCTTTTCAGTCTCTGTGGACTAATAAATATCTAGTTTCACCAGGGAGAGTTAATCTCAGAAATGAAAAGTCTAAAAACTCCCTGTCTGGTAATAATAACTGAAAAGGGGTTGGTCTTTGAGAAGTAAGGTTTGATTTATAGATGCATCACATACAGATCTGAAAGTAATCCCCCTATATATTTCTAAAATTTACTATGTAATAAAATAAGTATTTTCCTCAACACAAAAAGAAATTGTCTTTTTTTATAAATTGAAATCTTAATTGTTCAACTGATTACATTTTTTCAGTTAAAAATAATTTCGAAAAATAAATGAAAAATTATTTTGAATAAATATTAATAGAATTAAATTTTAAAAGTAATTAGGAGTCATTTATAAATCTTTTATGTTTATGTCTTGATACTAATATATACTTTCTTTAAGTTTCCTGAACTACAGATTTAGATACGTAATAAAACATTTAAAGCGAATTTTTTCTACTGAATTCCTACATAAAATGAATGTCTATGTAGAATGTTTGCAATAAATTTAATTTCGTTTGTTCTGTACTTATGTATTTTCTTCCTTATGCGAAAATGTATTTTTTTTTTCAAACATGTATATGTAAAAGAGTTTCCAGTGCAATATATAGTATTTAAAGTTTTCTTAAAATAAAAGACAAAATATTAATTATTTACAAATTTTTCAATAAATGCTAGATTTTTAGAATTCTTGCGATCAACATTGGCAATAAAATTTTACAATGTAATAATCGATAGATTATAACATTTAAAAATCAGATTATTGCTAGGTCAGCAATGAAATACTATTAATTAATTCAACTGAATTAAATAACAAAGAGTTTCAAAATGAAGACAAATTTTGAATTGTGTCAGTTATCTATTGTTTATACTTATTTTATAGTTCCTTTTTATTGCTCAGTATAGATTAGGATAAAAATATCTGATTAACAATTTACAGTAATTTATAAATCAGAGTTTATAATGAACTAATTTGATAGTTTACTTTGAACACTGTAAAAAACTAAATTTTTTTCACCTTTTTCTAAGATAATTAAGAAAATCTAAATGTTAATTTTTGTAAGATTATTGATTAGTTATTTAATAAGAAGAAGTATAATTAAGCAAATCTTATGGGATGAAATTTGTCATAAAATTAACATTTTTTACATATGAATAAATTTTTCTTTAATAAGAATCTCAAACTTCATATGAATCGAATGACAAAAACCAAAGTGTATTTTTACTATTTGTAAGAATTAAAGTTAAAAATATAAACAAAATTTCAGTAACCCATTATATAAAATAAGAAAAAAATGCTAAAAATAAAATTGACAAAATGTATTGTACAAATTAAAAGAATAACATAGCGTATTGTTTAGTAATAACAGAAAATAAAAATGATATTAATTTGCAATATCAGATTTAATTTATTAGGAAATTATTACAATTTGAATGCATGTTTCCTTATGGCATTTGTATAAATTAAAAGCTATAAAGTTATCGTATGTTGTTAATATTTTGCTGGAGGTTCTTTTTATTTCATTATATCATGCGTATTTTTCAAAATTATTTTACATATAATATTATTTTTGTTATTCCATGTAGAACTCTATTCTCGTGGTGATCTAAGTGTTTCTCTATTATTAAAATCAAATGTAAAATATTTTATACCTTTTTCTTTACTTCCATAAGTTTATTCTACGATAAATGATATGAAACTATGTTTAAATAACAATTGCAGTTTCCTTAATTGTGAGTTCAAAAAATATTGTTTTGATATTTGTATGAATTTGTGTGTTTTCATTGACATTTCTTAAAATTATACTCGATTTTATGCAAACAATTTGCAGTTAAATAATACTATTTAGTTTAGAATTTATAATGAATTTTAATTTTTCAAATCCAAAAATCTGCACCATTCACAAAAAATATAAAAACACCTTGAAGACATTTTTTTATCAACCAGAACTTTATAAACAGATAATTTGTTAAACAGTAATGTACTTTCAATTTTCCTAAATTAAATTTGTAATTCCTAAAATAGTTACATTATTTTAATAAGTGACTTGTAATGGCTTTAGACCGTTAGAGTTGTTCGTAATGGTCAGATTTGTATTAAGTTTTTTTTTTTTTTTTTCCCCAGTAAGAGTTGATTGATGGGTTCATTTGATGAACACATCAATCAAAAACATACGTAAATAATAGGAATAAATATTGAGTATTGAATTAAATTGATGAGTTATAATCTGAAAGAAGAAAAATATGTTACTTTTTAAAGTATAAAAATATGGAAGCATAAAATTATTATACCTATGATGGTGTTCCTACCTTTGTCATTTTTAATCTAATTAATCAAATACATTTGGAATCAGAAAAAAATAGAATTCAATTTTATATTATATGACATAAACATGTTATAAATAAAGCTGCAATAGATTTTCTCAGAGTTTTTTGTTTTTACTTTTTATTTCATTATATTAGGTGTATTTTTCAAAACTATTTGATATCACTTTTTTATTTTTGCTTGCAGATGATTTATTAGTTCAAGAAAACTTTAACACTTTTTACTATACATAAGTAAATTCAGACTAAAGTATATTTAGCTTATACTTTATGCTTTTTTTAATTTATACAAAAAATATTATGTCTTTAGTCTATTAGTGAGAAAATATTAACTGTTTGTTTTTTGTATAGACATACACAGGATAGGTCAAAATTTATGTACACACTTTTCAACAGCCGTATAAAATTTATGTTCCATTTTGAATTCCTGAAAATGTGGAATGTTTACAATCCAATTTGAAATACAAATGTATTTTTTACCCAAATATAACTACTGCTAAATATTACGGCCTTTAACATCAATACTCTTCATAATAAGAGTCACTTTTAATTCCGTATATAGAACTAATGTGTCCAATGAGATTTCTGCTCATATAACTTAAATCTCCAAATACAGAGTATGTCCAAGTTATGTGGTTTGCTTTTATACACCTTTTCTTCTATTGTGTCCCATAAGAAGCAATCGAGCAACTTAAGGTCTAAAGAGAGTGTGAGAAAACGCAATTAACTCAATGCGTTCTATCTCTTGGCAAATTTTTATCGAGTTATGTTCGTGTGTCTCGGTGATGTGTATTAGTGCGCTATCCTCTAAGAAATAAAACTTGTCATTACAGTATAGCGTACGAATGTCAGGAAAATTGTATCTACAAGTATTTTAGATGTTTTCCACCTGCTATATTATCTTACAAGTGAAAAATCCCTATAAATCCATTTTCAGACAAACAGTATTGCTTTATTTAGTATACATATTACACTAATGCCTCACAGAAAATCTAATACCACGAGAAATATGATTTCTATGACTTTTCAAAGTGTATGTATCAACCTATTTATATTTGTGGTGTTCGTGTGCTCATTATACTTTATTTCACGTAAAATTGTCATTTCAACTTAGCCATTACATAAACTTAAGGCCGTTACATAAAACACTGAAAGTAAAACATATATTTACAGCAAAAAATTCATCTTATTTTATGAAAGTATATTTCATCAGATATTTAAAATACTCTGGTTGTTCAAACTATTTTTCGTAAACAAGTTTAATTTACAACATTAAAACTAGTATTATTTCTGGAAATTGCCTCATAGAACCATGGATTGTTAAAATAATGTCAGAGTTTGTATTAAATTTTGTAAATCGAAGCTTTTGCGTTAATGGAGAAAACAGCAAAAGTCGCATGGTGTGAAATGTTAATCATTGAAGGAAAGGGGTATAATTTTAGTATTATATTTCCGAAAATATATTGCTGAATATATATATATATATATATATATATATATATATATATATATATATAGATGTATTACATCCAGGCGAGTATTATCGTAATATAATGTCCTATTTCCTGCCAGTAACGCCTTCTCGATATCTGTTATTGGAAATTTTCCAAACTAAAGCATGTAATTTTACAATAGTTTTTGCCAGCAATAATTGTTTATTAAAGTTTTTATAATTGTTAGTACCTTTATAATCAAATATATAATCATATTAGCCTTTCATGTGGAATCGGTTTGTAGGGTTTTCTTCAAGGAGTCAGTATGTTTCCATACACTTATTACAAAATTGGTAAAGATATCAAAACAATATATCCAAGGTTTCATCTCTGTTATAATAAAATTAAATTTTTGGACGTTTTAAGAAATTCGAATAATACTTAAACATTTTTTTCCAAATACCTCATTTAATATTTGTTGCATTATTCATTACTGTGGTGATAAAGGATACATTCGGAGCAAACACGTGGAATCTGTAAATTCTTTCATAAAATGCGAAACATTTGTATTTTGAAAAGTTATATTTTGGCACTATCTCATAACATTCTTCTAAGATTGCACAGGCAGTGTACTGATTTCAATCATTCACAATGCTCTCCAGTATTTCAGTCTTAAAAGCCAATTCTTTTGGCAAATATCTTTTTCTTTAAATCACCTTGTCATCTCAAAAGTTAAACGTTGCCAGAACATTTGTCCTTGTAGACTTCTTTCATTAATTAAACTGTGTTTGCAGCTGTTTAAACTTAAACAGTAACAAAAATATTTTGAATGCATTTCATTTTTAATTCCTGAAACATTCACGTCCGTATCTAGTTTAAAAATAGCTCTTTATATACGTGCGAAACTTAAAAATACAAGCATCTGCTTTATTTTAGAGTATCTGTAATCATTCAATTAACATTTTGAAAAATTTCCTCTAGAAATTCATTTTTTAATTTAATGATGTAGTCACTATGTAAATGTAATGACATATTTTTTAAATTTTATATTTTTAAGAATTTAGCAAAATCTATTTAATATTTTTCAATAACAATTATAATTCATTCCATATTAAGTATTTAATTAATATAATCCTATAATATTTGAAGATTAAAATTATTTATTTAAGAAACAAAATTTCTTATTACCCTATAATCCCTATATCATCAAAGATAAATCATACTTAGTGATGAAACGTTTTTGGAATATTAACATTTTTGGAAATATTATACATATATTCATGTTTTAAACTTAAACATCAGATACATTCCTACCCAATTAAAAAATAAAAAGTACAGCATAAAACATATTCTGAGTAAACTATTGAATTAAGGTATATAGTTATTACTGTAAATGAAATTAAAACATTTATTTAACAATATGCTAATGAGTTTATTGAACAGTAACAAAAAAGAGTCATGCAATAGGATAAATGTTCTTTGAAATAAATTTATTTTTCTTGCAAAGGAAAAGCATATCAATTGTGTTACTATATAAATTTTTTATCCATAAATTATTATGATTAAACCTATTGAATATCTTTAATTACAATACCATATATATATAAAAAATTGATAACTTTAATAATATTAACATCATTAATAATATCACAATTTTAAATATTATAGACATGGAAAACTATTATGCATTTGATTTTATATTGTTGTGAGCCACTCATGATGGCAAATGATCAAACATTTAAGAAACTATAAACATTTCATATCTAGCAATGAGAATAATCCCTAGCGTTGTTAAATGTCCATGCAATAATATTATGGATAAAAAAAAAATTCAATTTGGAATAGCACAGAAGAAAAGTCAGTACTCTGGTATGAAAAACTGCTAAGAATTAGAGATCCTTTCTGGACTAATTATGAAGATAAATAGATATAAATCTAAGAACACAGCGTGACTTCTTACAGAAAGTCTGTAAGAGAGGATGGTGATTTTATCGATAAAATCCAAGAGATTGTGCGGCTATTAAATCATCTTTAAACGATCCATATTGAAAAAAATCTTAATCGGGTTGATGAAGTCACCAAAGAAGGCACATCTACAGTGGTACTGAAAGGCGTTACCCTAGAAACAGTTAATACTAAATACCCGGTACCTAACTGGATGCATGCATATACAGATGGATCATATTGGGAGGTTCTAAAAGGTTCATGTTTAGGGATATATTCTAACCTTTTCTCGTTTTATTCCTCTGCTGGGTAAAACTGTAATGCATTTTATGGATAGGTAAAATCTCTTGGAATGGCTCTGAAAGAATTATTGACCCTATATTTTATACCGAAAATGCTGTTTTATAATCCGATTGAATATCAGTGATCCAGTTCATTGGCTCTCTGTACACCAATATCAGAAACACTGGTTCTTCAGTGTAGGAATTATATCGAAGCCTACACCAGAAAAAAATTGTAATACAATGGACCATTATCCACAGTAACATCTTTGGAAACTAACAGGTAGACTCACTAGCAAGAAAATCATTTGTACAACGAAAATATTCAAATTATGGTATACGAAATTTGATATAAAGCAATCTATAATTTCAATGAAACTAAATATAAAACAATATGTTAGACAAAAACACCAGATGAAAATAATAGGTGAAATTCAATCGAAGCAACTGGAAACTGATGACTTCGCTTGTTTACCAGATTATCCATAATGTGAATCAGTGGCTTCCTTTAGGTTACTAACTGGCCACGAATTCCCACACGAGCATCTTTAATCGCTCACACACACACATTGGAAGGTTTGTCAAACATTTTTGCCCACTCTGTGTTCTTAGAGAAAATATGAACAGAACCAACCCATCTTCATCACTGTAAAGTACTTTTTTCCTACGACTTCGAAATCTCCTGATATTTGTGCAAGAGAGATGGTTTTATGCAATGACTGCAGTCATTTTTCTCTTTGTTGTAGCCTATAAATTCCTAGAAATTTGTTATGCACATTTTCAGCTGTATTCAACTGATATTTCTATATCTTGCTTTGCCATTAAAAATAATAAATATTAATACAGAGTATTATTTTCTTAATATAATGATACTATAATTTTAAACAACTTATACTTTTCAAATGAAGCGAAAAGAATAAAAATTATATTTTGTTTCCGAGAATCGTGTTCTTAAATGAAATAAGAAATAGATATTTAAAATTCTATTTATAGAAAAATATTCAAATAAGATTCATTGTTAAAATCATGAAATCAGTTCTAAAGTATAATATAAGAATTTAATTTCAAAGATGCATGTTCAAATGAAAATACATTGCCATAAGATTTCACGCCGTTTAATATCACTTTGAAAGACTAGATGCCATTAGGATAAATTGGATATATTCCTTGAATTTAATTGAAAACAAATGAACAAATATTTCATATTTGAAAGAAACGTTTTACCTTGAACACCTAAGAATGTTAAGTGATAGAAACATAAAACACTGTTAGACAGTTTAGTGTTATGCATTAGAAATGATCCTATGATTAGATTTAGGAAAGATTGCATTCAATCGTAAGCTTCGTAATCCTAATATTTTCTAGTTAAATTAAAATGTTATTTTCATCATTGATATTCTATTAACTAAAACCATTTTTTGATTCTTTTCATAAAACTTTTCTTTCGTACTACATACAGTTTACTGATTTTTCTATTCTCAAATTATTCGCATCTTTTAAGCCATACAACGTGAATTTCCTTAATTTTAATTTGTGTTACTCTGAATGATGCCCAAAAATGAAAAATAAAATATATTGCCCAACTTTCGTACAGTAATATCATACTTCAATACAAATTTAGCTTTCAAAATTAAATATCTAATGTCTCGTTAAGAAAAAAACTAATCTTTTCATCAAATCATTTGTTCTTCAAACATAATATTCTGATGTAGTAAACCACACATCGCTTAAAAAGGTTACTATTATCAAAACATGAATATAACCATAAAATACATTTTCTTGATTTTTTTTATAAATAACGAATGCATCTTCCAATTAAATCACAATATTTTACAATTGAAAGATAAAATTTGTTTCTAGATTTCTATAAATTTTGATAAATTACGCATATTTTACATTTAAAAAAAAGTAAATATTGTTGTGTTCAACAGCAATTTTTAAGTATACACCTAAGTCTGTTTTTACACGGTAGATTGGTTCCAGAAGAAGCCGTGTAAAAAAAAAAAAAAAAAACGTGTAAAAAAGACATTGATCTTATACAAAAATGGGTGATTTGTTCCTAATCTCTAAAACCTATTAAAATTAGTGAAAAACAAGAATTTTTAAGAACAAGAATTCATGTTTATTTTATTAAATCAAATATATAATGCTTATTTTCACAAGCATAGTAATTAATGATAAAAAAGATATGCACTCTAATCTTAAAAGTAATATAAATTAAATGTATGGCAAGTTCAGGAACTAAAAAAATATGTTGTGAACGAAAAGAATAGGTTATTCAATTTTTAAGGTAAAAAATAAAATAAAATAGAATAAGTGATAATCATAAATACAACAACATAAATTTAATTGCTGTCGTCATCAGTTATTCGTAAATAACTGAATAAATACAAAATATTTTTTGGCTTACCTTTTATCTTAATGCGTTAAAATTAAATTTAATGGAAAATCAAATTTGCCTGCAAAAAATTTCTTTACCAAACACGTCTTATTGCATTGACAGTTCACAAAATATTAACACGTTTCAATTGCTCTGACCAGTAAATTTTATTGTATGCACATAAAGGGAATTCCCCTACTTGTTTGTACGCGCTAAAGGGGAATTCACTTAAATCTTTAAGCTAGTGTTCGCAAACTATCGATACTATCGATGGTTTCAGACTTTTTTCTTTCATAAATACTTTTTTGTGATATGAACATACTTCGCAAAAATTAAATATGACAAAAAAAAATTTAAGTACATAAAATTTCAAATCGTGCTAAATGGAATAAAATCGTGTAAAAAAATTAAAAATATTCAATTTTCAAACCGTGTTATATCAAAACCGTGTACAAAAAGACCGTGTAAAAACAGACTTAGGTGTATTTGATTCAAATTATAAGTACTTTCTCAAAAAATATTGAAAATATCATGATTATTCAGGTACATTTAAAACAAAATAAGTGCCTTATTGAATTCTGTGACATATTTCGAATACTTGATTTGACACAATAATAATAGTTATGAATAGTTTTAAACTTTTTATTACATCCTCTGAACTAATAATTGCAAAATATTCGTCCGTAAAAAGCAAGATTATACGCGTGAAAAGTTATTGTTGTTACAAAAAATAAATTTATTACCCCGCAATTAAAATCATCCAAATTTCAGAATATACCTGCAATTCTAAACTAGAATTTTAATAAAAGTCATCTCAAGCCAAAAAAGAAGTAAACGAAAAAGAAAGTTATACAAAATTTAAGCGTTTCTGTAAATTAGCATTTTCAACATTTTTCTATTATCTGTTCCACACAACAATTTGAAGAGAAATATTTCAGTTTCTTTTGTTTTCTCTATATTCTTCTATTTATAAATCAATAACATTTCTATATGAATCTATTTCTAACTCAATAAATATTTCTATGTACTTTCATTTAAAAAAAGTGAAAATTCATAACAATGTTAATTCGTTTCTTTTAAAATAACAAGGATTTATAATATAAAATCACACGTTAAATATTCACTTTAGCTCTATTTTTAAGTAATGCAAGTAAGGTAATGAAATATTTTGTATTTATATTTTTTTGGGTATTGATTTTAAAGACATTTGATTACATTTTATGATTTCTATGATTCTAACATTCTTAAATAAGGTAAAATTTTTAACTCAAAAAAATTATTAAATGAAGCTGCTGCGTTAAACAAAGAAGTCTTAATATTCTAATAATCAACAATAATTTTTTTGAGTAAAAGCAAGTATTTTTCCTAATATTAACAAGTCAAAAATAAAGTTAAATGAAAAACGTTAGAAAAATATAATAATATAGCAATCCCCATTTTTTTCTCTCTTACAAATATATATCAAAATCCTTTTTGAAGCAAATTTTTATAAGAATTAGGAATTCTTATTAAGTCAGTTATGTTATAAGATCTTCTTCATGAACTATATTGGAGAGGTAAGATAATTAAAATACAATTAATTTTTTGGGAGGTTTAGGGAACCTATAAGATGTCTGCATGTCATATATCTACTTGGTATTGGTTTTAATATTCCAAATTTATTTCAAATGTCAAAAGTAATAAAACTATTCATTGAAGATTGTTCTCCCGCTTAGAACATACGATGTCTAGAGTCTTACAGAAGTATGACATTCATTGTAGATTTAAGAAGTACTTGCTTCTTTATAATCAAAGAATTAACATCTGTATTTAAAACCGTCTTTTTTTCATTATGATATTATAAAATTGAATTTGTTACATTAAATTATAGATAAAGAGTTCTTCACTCGCAATATCACATTACCCCATAGAGTACATTTATTAGTAAAGTGTATGAGCTAATATTTAAATAAATATAATTGGAGACAAATGTTTAAGGAATTTCTTGCCATTCAATCGTTCAATTGTTAGAAACAACAATCTTCAGAATGTAATTAATGAGGACGAGGGAATTAGTTTTGTTGAAAAGTAAGAATTTTATACTAATGCTTGTTTTCCAGTTTCATTAAAATCTGATTTTAGAACTATAAAACGAAATTTCTGAAATCATGGATTTGATATAAGTCAGTGTAGTTTTATTCTAGTTATTTTTATTTAGATTTCCAATAAAAATGATTTGATATATTTTATGGAGATTATCTGTTTAATGTACTCTTCCTCCTAAAGAATTAAGTGAATTTCATCTTTTTGGACATTAGAATAAGAAAACACCATAAAGCAAAGTGAAACGGTACTGAAGTGAAAAGTCAAGCAGAAAATAAACAAAGGAAAAGGGAAAAATACAGTTTGGGACTATATAAAAGGAAATCCAGTTTTATTTTCCCCATTTTTGAATATTCAGTGAAAGAATATTAAAATTGAAAACAATTTGAGAAAAAATTGGAAAGTATCAATTATTGTCTGGAAAAAAGAGTTGAATTCAAAAGGGAAGGAACAAACACAGCGTGTAATTGAAAGGTGAGTTGAAAACTGAACTGGAAAAGTTAAAATAAGGAAAAAAAAATCCCCTTATTTGATAATAAAATTTGATGAAGTGAATTTTAAAAAAATCTAAAAATTGGAAAAACTTAGTAAAAGAATTAAAGTTGAAAAGCACCATTTGGGGAACAACTTGAAAATTTCTGAGAAAAAAACTAATACGCAAAAAATATAGAATATATGTAAAACATAAACGAAAGCAAAAGAGCTCAATAGAAAAAAAAATAAATGTGTGTAAATTATAAGTGCTCATAGCATTTTACAATTTTTTCTTCCACAATGGAATAATTTCTTGATCATTAAAAGTGAAATTCTCAGATTGATATTTGGAATAAATTCGTGACTGTCGGTTCAAATAAATATGTGTTGTAATTTTATATCTGGAAAACTTTATAGATTTTTCAAAGCAGCAAAATTGCTGTCATTTGTACGTTGGTGATTAAGGGATAATTTTTGGGCTCTAATAAATAATAAAGAATTTTTAAATGAAAAGAGCATTTTTTTTTATTTTAGAGGATTGTATGAGTTTTCCAAACAAAAATCAAAATAATGAATTTGATAATTAACACTACCATGTGTACAGATATATTGAAATTGCAATTTTAAAAGAATGCATGTTGTTCAACAGAAAGCATATGATCGAAACACTTGAAATCAATAAATTAAACGTCTCTTAGAAATGTCCAATTTCCAAAATTGTGAAAAAAATTCATATATTAAGAAAGAAACTATATTTAATAGCAGATTTTTTTTTGAATTTTTTTAATAGAAATCATTTCATCTCTTATGAAATAAAATTCATGTAATATTATATGTGTTCATGCATCGTAAAAGAAAGTGTGTCTCCTTCATAACACACCTATTCTTTTAAATTTATTAAAAAAAACATTAGTTAAATTTCAAAATATATAATAGATGGAACGTTATTACAAAATGTAAAATTTCATGTAAGTGGAACACAGGAACTAGTCTTCAGCAGAAAAGTAATTTCATTGTTGAATCAAAATTTACTGTAAATATCAAAGGTTTTAAGAATTAAATCGGAATTAAAACAGAGAGATTTAGTTTATTTAATTGTTGTCGAATGTTTATATTTTGTACAGTAGATAGTTTTATCATGTTTATTAATTTTTTTTTGTCAAGGTCAAAGCTCTCTCTTTGTGCATGAGTCTATTTGTAATCTAACTCAATCTGTTAAGCATAATATTTAAATTGTTTCTGGATTACGGGCTTTGGAAATGGAATCAATAAATTGTCAAACTTGCAGTTAATTCTAATTATTCACCAGTCACCCTAGTCCTAGAATTAGGAGAAGTAAATAAATCCAAGAAATGTATTTTATCGAAGCAATGATATCTGTACATATTATTAAAAAATGTGATGTTTTGTTTGTTATATGTAACGCAGGCAGTATATGTATGGTAGAAGATAATTCAATCTATGAATGTTAGCTTCAGTTGAAAAAAAAATGACACAATATCGTCTTCCTGGACTACGAAATTCTTCTTTTCCTATTTTGATTTATTTAAGATTTTTAATGGCAATATTTTTATAAAATATTTTTATATTATCATAAAATATTTTTTTATAAAAAAATTATTCAACAATACAAATGATATCCCACTAATATTCACTTGTAAATTTTTAGTTCTTTCATTGCTTATTTACAGTGAATTCATTCCCAGTTGTTACAAAACTGTAGCTCGGTACTACTGTAATTATCAATTATCCAATTTGAGCCTAGGGATTAAGATTTTAGCTGCAATATTTAGTAATTTGTGAATTTATGAAATTATGTGCAAGTTTTCTGTTGAACTGTTCTGTGGTCTATCACAGTTGCGTTTTCCCTCAAACATGACTGAAAGGGATTAACAGAAGTACAGAATGTAAAAGTGAATAAACTCAATATGTTTGATAATAGTATTTGGTGCAGTGAAATCGTTTATTCATTGGACATCTAGAGTAAAAAGTCTCTATGGCAACAACATTTAATTTACAATAGATTAATAACAATTTCGTTTTACATAGAGTACTTAAATTTATAATAATTTATATAGGTTCTATATAAATAGGGCTTGTTAAATTCAAAGGTTCTTTAATAAGAACATCCAGAACAGACTAATCTAATTTAGAGTTAAACCTTTTCACAGAAGTTCATCACTAACCTTTAATCTCCAAGAAATATCAAAAACTTTCCAGGCAACTTTTGATAATATAAATTTTACATAATATTAAAACGTTTAAAGAAAAAAAAATCTTCCAATGCTTTATTTTCGGTGAGTTTACGCATTAATTTTATGGCATTTAATTAAAAATTTATGTTATTTCTAAATATTTCAGAATTGAGGTTTCGAAATTGAGGAACAAACTAGCGTAGCTGATACTCTCTTCATTGATCCTAATCTCAGTCAATTAAAATATTGTGTCCTTTCCAAAGAAATTTAACCTCATATAAAGGAATATTCAACATATAACTTTAACTTATTCAATATTTTTTATTTGCCATGGCTTCATAATTTGTATATTAATGGAATATGCATACATAAATTTATCAAGTGTGTAGCAGATATCATTTAATAACCTCTATAAATGCATACAGCGTGACAAGAAAAAAACACCACATGAAATGATGAAATCATATACGTCTTGCATTATGTAAAATTACATGAGTATACGAAGTATAAAAATGAGGATTACAGACTCCAATATTGGCAAATCAGTGGTTTCAATTTTCTTTGAATATCATTCTTTAAGACAGAAAACTTTTGGAATTCTTCAAATACACTTTGCCTTTGAGATTTTTCCCATAGAATCCAGTCATACAGACTGCAGTCAGGAGGCTAGGGTTAATGCCAATTTTCGTGAAACCTGGATTAACCAGGGCAATCACCCACTGTAAAGGTAATTTTCCCTCAGAGAAAACACATTGAAGCTATTATTCAGCGCTATCTTGCATAAGCCACATCAGATTTAATTCTTAAGTGATTTGAATGACCGAAGTTTTCTTGAACTCGAGTTTCTCAATTAATCACTCTTTAAACTCCTTTGCAAATATTATTGTGATAGTAATGTGATTTTTGTTGCTTTCGTAAAATGTTTTCACCGGTGAAAATACGCTCAGGAATAACTAATATCGTGATATATTGGCTGAATATGCAGACAGAAAAAATTAAACGCATGAAAAAAAATTTTATTGTGAATCTTTTTCCAAAGTTTGCAAGATTTATGTTAGGAGTATGACAGTTCTTTATTAATGTGCTTATTTCTAATCACGCTGAATGTTTCTTGTCAGACAGGAATAAAAATTATTCTTACAAATCGTAAATTAAGCTGATTTTAATTATTTCATAATGTCCATTTATTTGTATTAACATTTTTAAACTTTAAACGAATGTTTACTATTTTAAAGTTAAATAAATTTTATTAAATCATAAAAAAGCAGTTTATATTAGAATTTTACAAGCTTTTAAATATCAAACATTGTATTATGATGTGCAATATTAAAAGTTATATTTTTGAAAAATAATGGAATAATTAATAGAAAAGGATATAATGAATATAATTTTTCCAAACATTTTAAGTTACTTATAACTTTTTAATTACTTTTCATAACTTTGCATTCTTAAATCATTGCAACATAAAAACAGTAGGTATAATAATATTTTTTTTTAAATATTTATTAAATACTTAAATAATTTTTACTCCACTGTATTAATAATTCTGAATAATTCTTATTCTCTTTCATGCAAGCAATTGCACTTTTCTACGTAATCTGTAGAAGGTTTGTAACAATTTTAAAATATTTGGAAAACATTGTATTAAGTTGGGAAAAATGTTATCCATTATTTTTTCGGTAGACGTCTGTAGTGATCGCTATCTCGTGAAGTATCTATCAAACAATTTCAAATTTATGCTCATTGGAAAGGTGACATTTGACACTAAAATATTTTCTTGCGGTTTTTTGTTTGATTAATTCAGTTACGAGTACAAGGTTTTAAAAATGGAAAACAACAAACAGAAAATTCGATACATTTTCGTTTTTCCCTTGTAACGGCGAAAAAGATAGCCGGATGGCTAAAATTGTGAAAGGTGTTTATCGTTCTATATATGACTGTAACAACCAGTTACGCACAATTTTGGTTTCGCCGTTTCCGTTTGGGTATTTGGATGCTAAAGATGCACCTAGCATGGATACAACATCGTCGAGAATGTCTATAAAATATCAAAAATTATCACACTTGACAGCATGTCAGCAGTAGTAGCTTTGCACAAGACCTAAAAATCTACATGAAAACTGTTTTAAACCTTTTTACAAAGCAAATCTGATAAAAGTTACAAAAAATTCATGTAAAAATAATGGATTTCTTTTTCCCCAACCTAATACAAACAAAATTTATTGTAAAATTTTTAATACATATGATTTTTTTATAATATATAAATCAACAAAAATCTAATAAAAAAATGTTCTGAATTTGACTGGCAGAAATTTGAAAGCTGTTTTGACTAACACAACAATTTTGTATTAATGGCATAGAAGCTTACAATAAATCGCACTGAGACTAAAACATTTCAAATTTCGCCTTAAAACAATTTCAAATAAAATATTTTTCTTCATAGTATATTTTCTATAATCTTCAGAAATAGTTTTGTTTAAAAATTTATATGACTTATTTTGTTCCTTATCATTTATTATGAAAAAATCCAGCTATTGTGCTTATGTGGATTATATGTAAAGGATGAATTAAGTTCTTTCTTCTAAGTCAGCGGCAGAAATAAGAAAACAAAATTATCGTAGCCAAAGTCCGGTGTTCCATTGAAAAGGACGCCAGTAAGTCGTAAGATAAAATGAATGTAATGAATAGAGAAAGAAGTTCCAAATAATACTAGCTAATTATTTTCCTTTTTAATCTATAAGAATCAAATGAAACACATGATACGTATTCAACAAACTTCTGCAGATAAGTAAAATACTTTTAAGCGTATTTATAGGAAATGAGTAGAAATAATTAGCTAAAACCTCATAAGCATACATATTACTGGGTTTTGAAGAAAATTTTTATCTTTTTAAACTTTATTTTCGGAATTAGATTTCGGAAAAATAGTCTAAATAGAATATCTTTTAAATTTAAAAGTATTTTTAAATGAAGATAAATATTATGAATAAATTGAATTGCTTTTTCAAGCTTATTAATAAAAATTGCAGATTTCTATCTGTATGAATCGGATGAGTTACTAACTTATTAAACGTTTAGATGTTATATTATGTTATTTTTAAGTGAGATTTCAAAAATTCCAGCTCATTCAAATTATCTGTAGCCACATTATTCTCAAAATATTTTGATATTTCCGTACAGAATATTTTTGAAATTCCCACGGAAAACGGAGGACGATGCATGTGGCATACAGAACTGAATTACTACAAAAAATAACTATTTACATCACTATTGTTACATTATTAGAGCTTAAATGAATAAAATTCCGATAAAATCACTTATGAAATTATTTATAATAATTATTAAAGTGACAAAATAACTTAATGAAATCCGAATAAAATTAATAAGTAACTTATTAATATTATTGAAAAACACATTATTTACGATACATCGATTTTTTCAATTCAATTGTTGAATCATTGTGAATGACTAAAAATCATTGACAACGATAATCAATAAAAATCAACAAATTCTGTTTAATTTTTAATTTGAATTTATGTCATTTTTTAAACAAGATGCTACATAAACTTCATCAAGTATACAAGGTGCATTTTTCCCTTGTTCAATATCACTTTTTTATTCCGAGTTTTATTTTACAATTAAAATTTATACACAATATGGTATTATAACACTTTCGTAATTAGTTATTTTAATTATATTTTACAAAAAATACCTTAAATGAAGGATTATTTTTGAAAAGAAAATTAGTATTAAATATTGAATGCAATATATGAATTACAAGTAAAGTATTTCTTTCGACTTACGTTAAAAAATGCAATTTTATTTCACTTTTAAATTATATTTTATAATAGTTTAAAAAACACTGTAAGCACTACAAAATATATAAATAACACTTAAAAGGATTTAATGATATTACACGATTACTGTATTACACTTTTAATTATCTATACATTAAAAATAATCACGATAAATGAGTGCAATTTTACTGTAAATATAAACAATATTCTTTTCCAAACTTTTTGCATTTAAAAATTTTCTATTGTAAAAATTCAAAATTTTGAAGCCAAATGTAACATAGGTATCAACAAATGAATGAAAAGTATAAAGTAAATGAAAAAAAAAAGATTTAAAAATAGGTAATAAAAAAATTGGTAAACCATAAAGTTTACAACTTATGAGATGGGAGAGTGAATGTTATTCTATGGATAGAAATTTTTGCACAATAATGATATTATTTTAGAAATATTAGCAAATTTATGAAATCATACTTAAAATATGTTTAATATTGTGATAAGATAATATGTATTATAGAGAAAAAAATACCAGGAAATATTTCAAAAAATGTAACTGGTCTTGAATAATAAAATTTAAAAATATTAGATAAAGAATATTGTTTTTAATTTATTTTATTATTATAATCCATTTTAAAATAGGAATAATAATTAAGAATACTTTTTGTCAAGCAATCATCTCAAAAGTAAATAATACATGATTTTATAAAAATAATTGATAGTTTAAAGGAAACATTAACTATTATGATTAACTGGTTTTTCAAGTTTTCAATTTTTCCATTTCAACGACTGACAATTTTTTCTTAAAATATTAAGTCAATAAAAGGGAGCGAAATTTTTTTTCTTATAAAAATATAGTTTGCTGGATCAATTTTTTATATTTCAAAATTAATTGTACATTTATTTGGGAATTACGAAAAAGTGAAAAAAGTTCATGTCTGGTGCCAGATGAAACGCATTTGATGAATGATAAATTTATTAATTGCAAATATTTATATTTCAAAAAATTGTTTACATGATTGTCTTAAGCAAATGCATTGATGTACATTTGTTTTTTTTTTAATTTATTTGTTTTTCTTAAAATTTCTAAATCAAAGACATTTTTGAAGAATTACAAGCTTTCAGCATGAAAAGGAATTTAGCGTTTTCAATAATTTTTAAGAAGAAAATACAAAACAAAAATTATTTAAATGAAACGAAAATAAAATCATGAATAAGAGTGTTTGAAAAAAACTTTCGTTTTTTTTTATTTTTTAATAGTATTGTTATGATTATTCTTGAAATTTTATTTAAAATTATATCCATTTCTTGAATGCCAAAGCGTAGTTAAAAAATAATTAAGTCATTAATAATCTATTGCATTTTATTTTTGTTTCAATCATTAGTATTTGCATTTATGACAACATCTAAATTATTCATGAAATTCAATATTTCAGCATTGTGACTTCTAAAATATTAATTCTCCTATTTACAAATAAATATTTCACAACCATTACAACTCTTATTTTTCCCTTTGAAAATTTTCTTTTTCCAGCTCATTATTTTATTATTCATTGATTTAGTTAATTAGTTTAATTTTATATTTAAATATTATTTTCCAACTTGAAACTAAACTAAATCATTTATTAAATATTTGTACAATTGAATGTTTTACTTAGTTCTACTTTGGACAAAATTCATAATCTTGTTATTCAGCTATACATTTCTAATAGTTGATTTCTAATAGTCCTATATCTAATTAGCATGTTTAAGTAAATCAGCATTTTTTTGTATACTTTTGTCTTACACAATTTTCACTTTTAAATAAATCAGTATTTATTTTACACTTTTTTTTACACAATATTACAGTTTTAAGAAATCAGAAATTTAATGGAATGCGAATGTGTTAACTTAACAAACTCATATTAAGATCGTTTGCTGTTAATATTCTCTATCATTTTTTAAAAGCTTTTAAAGTAGAATTTAATTTTACAGAATGTTAAATTGATGTTTTTGTAAGATATACATTTATAGAAGAATAATATTGTATAAGCTATTTATTTAATATTATCTTTAGCAATTTCAATCAGATTCAAGGTTTCGCAAATTTTGTTTCCTCATGACTCTGCCATTACCAGCAAGTTTTTCGTTTTTATTTATTGCAAATTTTTAGTGTTTCAATTATTAATAATAATGTAAAAATTTATAACAGTTAATATTTTTTAAATCGTAAATATATATTTTAAGAAAGTATGTTAAGCACATTTATGAAACATATCACATTTCTTTCGTGAACACATTGTAGAAAATAAATGCAGATGCTGACACAGTTGGAAGTACAACGATATCTTGTTAATGTGAATCTATTTTGTCTTTATCACTAATTTCCGGTACAGAGGAATGAAATCCTGGATGATGAAGAGTTTAGAGTAATAAATTCTCTCAATCTTAGATTTGATGACTTTTAATGTGCTAACTTATATGTAAATGGCTGTTAATGTGTATTATTATTATTATGGCCTTATGATGTTTTGCAAATCTAATTTTCTAGAGTAAGTTTAATCATTTTTAGTGGTAATATAAATAATTTAAATTTTATTCACTTAAACTGAAGTGAAATTTATGTTTCACATTGCTGAGTAAACTCTTAGATAGGATTTTTTTTTATTTTTAGCAGTGTCTTCAAATTCAGAATAGTCGTTTATAAAATCAAATATTTTAACAATTTTAGCTAGCTCAACTTTATTTTCTTAAATTATATTAGCATATGAGTTTGATTTTATATAGACATATGAGTTAGATTTTATGTACGCATTTAAGTTTAAATTTGTACAGAGAGCGACAAGCTAACATCCTTATTTAAAATGCAATAACACAAAATTAAGATAATGAGCTAACAGTTGTCTAGTTAGAAAGAGAAGTATATAAAGTTGCGTGTGTGACATCGTGGTTCAGTCGCTATTGTGAGTTGAAGTAATGAACACCTTGCATTTGCCATGGAGGTATACATTTCAAATGTAGTTCGATTATTTTAACCAAGCGTGCTTTCCAAGATCACTTCATAATTGCGCCTTTGGGACATATTCAGGAACGGAAATTTATTCTTTTATTGATGACTATGCCCAGGGAAACTTTTATTGATGACTATGCTGTGTGAAAAAAGAAGAGTTTGTCCAGGCTTTTCTGGGGAAAATTAACAGTCTATTGTAGTCACCTCATACAGGACATGTGTACATGCTGAAAGTTTTTTTTTGCCCCGACTTTATAACTTGGTTTCATCAGGACAGATAAGCAGCCCATACTTCAAGAGTATTGATGGCTGTGATTCGAACTCATTTCAAGGGGTATTCCTTTCAGTGAGAAATATTTTTAAATGAAATTAATATATATGAAGGTAATGGAATAAGGAGTGAGTATTTCATGTAAGTTACGTATTCAAGAGTTGTTTATTGCTATGCCAATTTTATATAAATATTATAGAAAGGGACTGTGCTCAGAGATAAAGAAATCGATGTAAAAATTAGAAAATAATTGCGTAGGTGATACTGAGTATATTATGAAAAATAGCTTCTTGCGATGTATTGCATAAGACGACTGTCATTGGCAGCAATTTTGGATGACATTTTTTATTCGTCTTTTATGCGGAAAATTTGTTTATTACCTTGGATGATAACGGTGTTATTGCTGTTTTAGCGAGTGGATCAGCTAATTCATTACATTTTATGCTTCTGTTGCATCTTAGCCAATTGAGAATAAAAAGTTCAGAAAGAAGCTTTTCAAAATATTCTTTGGATATCATTCATAATTTGTCCAGTGTGGTTCTGTTAGCTATATCTGCGTGTGCAACATGCGAATCTGACCAAATGTTAGTTGCTATGTGTAAATTAGTAATGATATTTGATAGCTTCGAGGATAGCTATCATCTTAGCTTGGAGTGCTGAATTATTTTCAAGTAGTTTGTTTTCATTCTGTTATTTTTTAAAATACTTTGTTGCAAGATAATGAAAATTGTTGCAATGCCATTTTCATAACTTGATCCATCTGTGTAGTAACTTAAAGCTAAAATTTCTTAGATAGCTTTTATTGAAAGGAATTGGTATATTATATATTGGAAATTTTCTATGTTTAATAAAAGGATAGTTTTTCAATTTTTTTTAATAATTTTTTTGAAATGTCTGTTGAAGTAAATATTCGTTATACAATTTAATTTCCTTTTCAATAATAGTATGGTGATTTCCTTCATTGTTGGCTCAAAAAATATTGGCAATGGAAGTAACCAGCTGAAATAGATGTGGTATTATTGGATGTGGTTTTGTAGCATCATGTGATTAATAAAAGCAATGGTCTCTGTAGATTTTTAAGTACTTTAAGGTTTTTGTGTCATTGGTTAGGCTCAAAATGAGCATCTATAGGTGAAGATTTTCTGATTGTCTATTATATTAGACATTAAAATTAGACTTATGTTTCCTGTAGCGTACCCAACATTTTCTTATATTTTGCAAAAAAATAAATTTAAGAATTAAGTAAGTGACTGAATGATTATCACATGAGCACTGCAAAATGTACTTATGTTAATTGCTACTTTCAAACTTCAGATACAATATTAATGTTCGTATCCCATCTTTGGGCATTAAGTGCATAAATGTGTGTGATATATTCCATTCTGTTGGTGATCATTACTCAAAGGTCCTATTCTTAATATCTTATTAATTAAAATGATGCATATAAAATCTAAACTGGAATACTTAATCACATATCACGATATGTTCAGGCAAAAAATTAGCTTTCCATTTCCGTTTATTCTGTAAAAATATTTTCAATAGTTATACTGATAATTGTATCTTCGTTTCTACTCTTAGATTAGCAAATATACACAGGAACGAACATGCAATTATATACATTATTTATGAGTAAATAACTCGCTTTACTTTCCAAATTTTCAATAAAAACTCAGCACATATAACAAAAGGTATTGTTGTCTTAATACTAAATAATCAAAAATTTGAAACATGATTGTCTGTTCTTAAGTTACATTGATGATATTCATTTAACAAAAGAATTAAGTTATTCAAGTTAATATGTAATGTAATGGCAATTTTAGTTCGAAGCAATTATATAAATTGCAAAATTCCAAATCTTGTCTTTTAAACATGATTTCAAAAGTGTGCCCAATTAAATGAATATTTCTTTCAGAATGGTAATTTCAAATGGTTAAGTAAGTAGATTTAATTTATTTTCTTTTTTTACATCTGAAGGCAATTTAATGGAAATTACAACGGAATTCCTTATTATTCAGATTATAAGATTGTTTCCATATATCTTTAGGGAAAATTCAATTAATTTTTATTATTTTGATTACTGATTTAAGTATTATACAACAAATGTTCTTAAACGTGTTCAAATGTTAAAAAAAATACACGAGTGTAAAAAGAAGTTTGCATTTGTTAAGTTAAAACTTGTTAACTATGAAAGTATTTCTTGTAATTAATAATAAAGTATGCAGTAATTTGTGATTAGGACAGATATTCTTTTCTAACAACAATTATTTGTATAAAAATTTGCGTATTTTAAATTATCCAAGCAATGCATCCAATGTCCTAAAATTTTGAAACTGTCACAAGAGTTCTTACTATTTATAGTTAATAAAAATACTATATGTCATGAAAATATATTATTATGCAGTCTTCTAATAAATAAAAAAAAAATAGTTTGTTTAATTTTACATTTTTGTAATTTTTTTTTTCATTTCATGCAACTTAATTGCATCTAATTGACAAAACAAAAACCTCTTTCATAAAGAAAAATTTATATAATTTGCAAATTATAGGCAATTATTTATTTTTGTGCTAAAATTAAAAATAAAGTAGAAATTATTGTTACTTTAAAAAATGCGTATAACTTATGCAAACTTGAAAATATATCAAAATGAAACGCATAATTTTATAATGATAAAATCATGTAACTGTCATCAAATGTCAAAAGGAAATCTCATTGTTCACATAATGAAAACCTCACAACTCATTAAATATACATTAGATACTTGCACACATCATTGTGAGAGACATATATGCTGGTTGTGTATATTTTAGAGTAATAATATTATCAAATTTAGAAATGTATTAGAATATGGATTAATTTGCATGTCAATGTGCTAACAATCTGCTGAAAATGGGTGAAATCTTAGGTGTAATTTTCTAAAAATAAATTCTTGGAATTATAAAAGTTAATAAATTAATAATATTATTTAATTAAATATTTTGTTTTATTATTTTTTTATCTCCATTCAATATTTTTTTGTTCTATTTAAGGAAAATCTTATTTATTGTAAGCTTCATTAACATCTACGCATTTCTTTTTCACATAAATTTAAAAAAAAATTATCTTTTGTTTTAATATAAAGTCATGAAACTTTAACAGAAAAAATAACACAACGTAATTTTAAATATAATTTCCACGTAAATAATAAGACAAAATAGAGAAAATTATTCATTTTATTACACTATCTTCTTTAATTTGATCCTAAATTTGGTCTTGTGGAGAGACATATATATTGCCAAAATCAATCTCTTAATAAGTAATCAATATCAAATTTCTTTGTAATTATTTAATTTTTTGGATTAAAATCACAAGAAACCAAAAAAATATTTGCAGATACCTAGAGTTATGAATACTCATTTGTTATTCTTTAATATATAGGTAATACATGTAAAGTGTGTCAGTGGATCATTTACAACTTCACTGTTTTATTCACACTCTTTAATTAGTACATAAATATTAAACAAACAGTAACATATAAAAAGACACATCTATATTAGTGTAAAACTTTCTTGTATTAGTAAACAGCATAACATAAAGAAGACAATGATCAGCGGAACGCTTGCTTCCGCAAAGCAAAAGTAAGTCTCTCTTTTTTATTACAAATTAACACTTAACTAGTGTCGCTGAGTATTTATTCTCTTTTATCTAGTAACATGTCCGATGCTCTCAATAAACTAGCGACATCTGGTTAATATTTTGGACACAGCAGCTAAACATCCTAATTCATTTTCCGACCTCGGAAACATGGAAATAAATCCGTTATCATCATCTGAAAATAAAACAAAAATCACTTACAGTTAAAAATTAAAATAAATGTTGCTCAGTTCTAAACAGGAACAATTCATGGTTCATGTATTCAGTAGCTGTAGAGGTATAGATAAGACCATTATGATGTCCAGCCACCTGATAACGGTATTTACCTCTTTACCAGTTCTTCGATAAAGTTAAAAAAATTTTGGTCTTACATTAATCCCGAACTGTGTGCGTTGTATAGCCACTAAGTCATTGATGTTGTACTTGAGTCTTATTTCTATTCTTGTTATAAAATATTTTATTTTATTCTTGAATATTTACTACTTCTTTTCTTGTATCTTTTCGAATATCTTCTCGGTCCTTCATAAAATTGTTAGTTTATTTCTTCTTCGAGAATTTCTAAGATTTCATGTCATCTGGGTTTTTCCTTTGATTTCTAAAAGGTGTTCAAAAGGTAAATATTTAGTAATTCTGCTTCTATAATATTATTACGTCTCGTATTGTCTTACGTCATTGCTGTTACTGCTCGTGTAATACTATTACAACGTCAGTAACATAGTTGTATTATTTGCAAGGATCTTTAATAGATAATTTGGAAAAGACTGGGGTCAAATTTGATTAATTTCTTCCACTTGACCATCAGGTGCTTTATTTTCTTTTTCTCACAATACTCGTCAAAGTTTTGGGAGGTAAAGCTTGTTCCTTTGTCAGTTTCTAATCTCGTAGAATTCCCAAAAATAGATTGTAGAACTTTGAGTTTTTTTAACACATTCTCAGTTGACAAAAATTTTACTAGGAAAAATCCAGATGAATTTCTTGAATGCATTAACGAGTGTGAAAATATGGTTATGATTTTTGTTTGTTGACTGAAATGTTTCCAGAAAATCTACGAAAAGTGTATTTAAAGGTGTGTATTCTTTTGGTATAGAATTAAAACACGGATTTCATATTCAAACTCTTCCAAATGTTATTCCCAACGTGCTATTTTAGGACCGATGTCTTTTACAAACATAATCTTTTGAAAAGTATCACAGCCTGTTAATATTTAAATTTTTGAGACCAATAAATAATTTCTTAATTTTTTATTCTACCATATCTGAAACTTCAAGCTCATAGGTGCATGTCTTTTCTTGCTGGGAGGTGGTTTTTCTATTCTTGTAGTGAATAAGATGAAATTGGTAATTTTCAGACTTCTGTAGCAAAACAGCTCTAAGTCCTTGGTGCTTGATAAGATGTGAAGCGAATTGTACATGCGATTCTACTGAATATTTCTGTGCATTTTTTAAAATTATTCTCAGCCAGATTCGCATTTTCACTGACTACTAACAGCATTAAGTTTTGTAGCTCAATTTCTCTTTCAATTTGAGATAACTTAATTCTAGCTAACTCGATTTGAGACTATTCTGCAGTTGTTTCATTCTTTTGATTCTCTGTGATCAATTTAACCAAACCTCTCACAAATTTTGGATCAATTTTTAGAATATCCAAATTTTCAATTAAAGTTTTAATCTCTATAATTTTGGTATCCACTGGAACAATTAAACCTAATTCATCGGCAATAATTCTTAGCTCTAGTTACCTTATGTTATTCAGTAAATTACTCATTTTTCACAAAACAATGAATAACGATGAAAAAAAAGTACTTTACCTCAGTAGTTACAAGTAAGCTGAGGCTGTGAACTTCTTCTAGAGTAATTTTATATATAATCCATTAAATATCAAGTCAGTCACAATTGATAATAATTCAAGTAATATCTCTTCAGATATTTTCAATCACAGAATAATTTCAATCCTGATTGAGCTCCCATAGTCAGTGAATCATTAAGAAATACACAGTTTTAAAATTGACATAATTTAAATGCTTCATAAATATTAAGCAAACAGCAACGTATAAAAAGGCATATCTATATTGATATCTTCTCGCACTAGTAAACAGCATAACATGAAGGGAATGATTGGCGAAACGCTTGCTAGTGTCCGCAAAGCAAAAGTATAAGACTCTCTTACTTTATTACAAAGTAACACTTACCTAGTGTCGCTGAGTATTTATTCTCTACCCTCTGGTAACTGGTCCGATGCTCTCTATAAACTAGTGACACCTGGTTTATATTTTGGATCCTACGTATACATAACGTCATGATATTTTGTAATGCAAATTTATGATATTGTTTGAAATTCACATTTCAACCCAGGGGAGTATGTTAAGACCTCCGTTATAATATAGATGGCGCTCTCACTTACCCAAGTGGGGGAGTTGTTTGTGTAATTAAGTAGGAAAGTAACTGTAACAGGGGAAGGTGACATATAGATATGTATGTATGTGTAAATACATACATAAATAAAAAAATAAAATTATATAATATATATATATATATATATATATATATATATATATAT
>JAPDSC010039258.1:867068-885676 GCA_026290005.1 Latrodectus geometricus
CTCTTATAAAGAAATGTTAAAAATGAAATTTTTAAGATTTCTTTATATAACATAGTATTTTTCCTAAATTTTAACTCCAGCGAATTCAAAAACAAAGTAATCTAATAAATAAAAATTAATTTCATTTATTTGAACAATTTATCATTGAATTTAAATTCGACATGCAAGCATTTAAATATAATTTCATTTCCAGATATATAATCTGGAAATGAAACACAATGGTCAATACAACAAAAATATATGGAAAGAAGTGAAAAATGTATACAATATATTGAAAAACAAGATATTTATGTTTCTCTAATCTATGAAAAACTATCAGTTTCTTCTACTATATTATGAGATATTTGTTTCGATATGTTAATAATTTTAACAATCAAACAAATTCAGTAATTTTTTTTAAAACACTTGCATATTAACAGTTCTTTATCTGCAATTCATTTATCTAAAATATATAATTCAATACGAGAAGGGAGGTTTTAATAAAAATAATAGCATACATTTTTAAGAAAATAATCAAATAATTTATCTTAAGTATTAAAATTGTTGGGTTAATTAAATTTATAACTCCAGTTTGGTATCAAATGTTTTAACTGCACTTCAAATTATTTAACAATATACATTTATCCCTCAATTGTATTTTATTTTACTAATTGTATACTGTAACTTAATTCTTCTAGAAATGTTTTTAATATTAAAAGGCTTTTAAAACATGTGTTTCATCATACTTATATCCTTAACACTCTTATCTAATTAAAGGATGTATATAAGTAATAATACTTAAAATTAAAATAGATTAGCAATAAGTTTAAAAAATCTTAAAAGTACTAAAGTTATAAGAAATTAAATATCTTCAAAAGACAAATATTTCTCGTTCTCAAGAGCGTGCAAAGCAGAAGGAAACTGATTTTTTTTTTTACCCACAAAAATAATTTATTGCCTAGATCATAAGTCATGACCTTCCTTCTAGAATTCAAAGGCCTGCTTTTATATTTGAAGTCACTATCTTGGCTCACACTTGTCACGTGGTATTCTTCACACCCTAAAAATCTTTCTATGTTCACGGTAGTGCATCCATCATCTGCATGGTAATTTTGGTCATGGATGAAAAAATCAGAAAGCAGAGGAAAAGGTTCGAGATAAATTGATGTTAAGCTGCGGACGGAAGGATGCAGTCTCCATAGCAACCAGTCAGTCTCATACTGATTCAATCCTTTACTATGAAAAGAATGTTTGAACGATTATTCCACGAAACCTTCGGAAAAATCATTGTTTCCCTATAGTTTCTATCGAGTTCCTTCCACAGTTCTCACAAATAACTGTCTCCCTTTGTCTGCTTGTCTCACAAAGAATTATTTTCACCAGAAATGTAACAAAATAGAATATGGATTACGGTTACCGAGTGGTTTTCAAAGATTTATGTAGTTAAAATTTAATGACAATTATTTTAATCAGTAATTTAAAGTTAAGAATCAAAAGTCTTTCTTTTTTTAAAGGAATGTAAGCAACAAAACTAATCAGTATTATAATCAGTACAAATATTATCAATATAAATATTATAACTAATTAACATCAATACAAATATTAGGAAACTGTTGACTTTCTTTTTGGGAAAGAGAATCAATAAATATTTACTTAAACTATTAAAATAAATTATAGAATCTATGAATAATTAAAAATATCAAAATAATTTATGCAAATAAGGAGTAGAAATTAGAAGTTCAGAAGACAAGGTGTATCTAGACTATTTCACGGTGGCAAGTATCAAATTAGAAAACATCCGGTTCATAGAATATAGTAAATAAAATCAGCATTTAAATGCATATCACATAAATTATTATTAAAGTACTATCTTATAAACAAAACTATTAAAAATGAAATTTCGTTGCGCATTAATTTTTCCGAACGAGAAAATGTTTAATTTTGTAATTTATATGTCTAACGAATAGATATTTTTTCTACCTAGGGTTATTCGTATTATCATTTGCTGAGGGAATAAAAAATTAATTTAAGATTGAAATTAAATGCATAAATTCTACAGAATTTGTTATACAGAATAAACTTAATTTACAACAAATTAACTTACTATATGAAGTTTTTGAAATATTTTTCTCATAGTTTGAAATGATTATAATTTATAGTAATGAGAGAAATAATATGTATAGGAAAATCTAAATATACGTATTTTAAAGCAACATTTTAAAAAATATTGAAAACTCCAAATAAAACATTATGTCTACAGAATGATGATTCTTTAATAATGTATCATCTACGTAACTGATAAAATAATTTGCATTTGTTCTTAATAAATACTATTAAACAGTTTCTGTTATAATGTCTCATGCCTTAAATAGAATTTATATCATTAATATTTGTTTGTTGAATTGGAATACAAATTCATTTGTAAATGCATTTATAAAGACATTAATTATAATTTTATATTATATTTTAGGGTTATAACTTTAGGTAAAGAATAATCGATAGTCAAGATTAATATTCTGTTAAATTTTAAAATTACGTCATCCATTTTTAATGTTCATTAATTATTTTATTGTTTTAAATATATAAATTATTACATGTTACGAAATCACGAATAATGCGTAAAATTTTAATGGATTAAGAATTCAAATTGACTATAGATTCTAATATTTAATATTTCTTCAAAATTAAGTAGCTCAGTATTTTCTAAGGATATAACAGAGTTAACATAATTTGTAAAATAAGTCGAGTACTTGATTTTGAATATATTATCCATAAACTAGGCTCCATTTATTTATAAAGAATGGATTTCATACATGATATTTGCAGTCTCAAATATTAGATATATTTCAAAAGTTACTTTTTAAAAAAAAAATTATCAGTATTCAGGATATTTTATAAAAGTCAACGTAGTGTAATTAAAAACTCCTTAATTTCTTTTTAATAAATTGCATGTTTAATATACTTTCACACACAGGCTATATGCTAAATTTTCAATTTAAAGCTTAACAAACTGTTATTCATTATAATAATGTAATTGAGAAATATAATAATGTAATTTCACTATAATAATATGTATGAATAGGAAAAGCTTTAGAGTTTCAAATATTTTATCAGAAGAAATATATTCGTAAACAAGAAGGTACATAAATACAATTTAATTTGGGAATTCATTTCTCATAACATTTTATTTTCAGTTTTCGACAATGTATAGTTTTTGCAGGAAAAATAAGTATTGGCATTCACTGTATATACAAAAGTAATTATAATATTTCCAAACAATGTCGAATGTTATATTCCTTTGTTAAAATCGAATATGTTTCGATTGTGTGTATATTGATATCGAATGTGTTTAGCTTTATTATTGAATAGGGTTGAATTGAACGGATTTCGAAAATCCTTTTAATATACAAAAAGAGAAATCTTAATTTGTTTCTTAATGAAATAAATAGCTAATATTGAATTTCTTTTTGCAATCACATAAATTTTATTTAAAGAAATATATATCAAAAAAGTCGAAAGAAGAAAATCATTGATTTAAATGTAAAATATAAAGGGAATATTTAACGTGGTCAATCAAATCAATTTTTGTAACTACACTAAAATGAAAAATATTACTTTTTAAATTGACAACATTTTAAATTAAATACTGTTAATTTAAAGTATTTTATATATGCTGAATTTAAAAGAAGGCGATTCTTTTAATGTTTATAAAGAACAAAACTCTCATATGCTCATTCATTTAACTTTTATATAAACATGTGTTTTTTCAACTATTGATAAAAATTCCTTCAGATGTTTCATTACTTAACATTGTTAAATGTTTATCATTTTAAAAAGAGATTAAATTCACTTATTGTGATCCTAATTAATGGGTAATTTCAAAGTATAATTTTTTTGTACATTTTCCTAGAAATTTCAACGGAAAAATAATTTGATTAAATTTGCTTTGTTTATTTTAGTATTCTATTCTTTTGACCGCTTTTGTTGCTCTGCGTGAAAACATAAATTTCTTTCTTCGAAGGCTGCTTGTGAATTTTAGCTAATTAAAACTGTCTTGAAAATGAAACAAAATGTTGTACTGGTGAGAAGTTTTTAATGGTGTTTATTATTCTAACAGAAAATTGACCAAAATTGTTCTTTTAAGGAGTTTATTATTGCTTTTAACAAAAAAGTATAATTTAATAACAAGTCTGGTGTTAGAAAATTAAATTTAGGAATTTTCTAATTTGCTTATGATTAAAATAAACTCAATTAAATTTTTAAAAAATATAATTGAGTTACATTATACCTTTGCATACGTTTTATAAGTAAATTGTTTTAGAAATATTGTTTTGTTAACAAAAATTTATTGAAATTAATATATGAGGTATTTTTAAAGTGTGTATTTAATCGAACAATTGATATTGTAATTTTAAATTCATGATTAATTATCAGTAAATTTTCATGTAGGTTTCACGTATTTTGTAGAAATTTTAATCTCATTTATATAATAGATTTATTTAAAATCTCATTAGTACCTTGACTATTTAATGTAATAAATATTTGTTTTATATACAACGTCAATAGTTCCATATTTATATTATTGCTATATTTATATTATCGTAATCATAGTTGTTGTGAAAATATGCTACTGGAAAAACAAGAAAAGATAAAATAAATGAAGAATTGAAAAAAATAATTTCATAACTTGCTAAAAAAAAGTTTTCTAAAAAATAGCTGCTAAATTATCAGTTGTTATTATATTAAATATTTTTCCTATTACCCTTTGCATTAAATTTCTGATTCAAATAATAATTGCTGTCATTTACTTTTTCGAATAGTAAATTATCAATAAGAACAGCAATTTCCTCTGCATAACCGATTACGTTTTGTTGAATTGTTGGAGTCTCAAGAATAAGGAAAAAGAGATCATGATCAATTAATTTAATAAAAAGTCCCATTCATGATTTGAAGAAACGGACTGACATCGTAAATAATAAAAGAGCTCAAGTAAGTAAAACACTTTGTAGCACACAAAGTGACGCATTGAAAATTTGGAAAATCAGTCACGTAGGCAATTTATCTGCGATCAATTTCTAGCTGTCTCCCAAACTTAGATCAAATGACCGTACAATCATTTAAGGATTGGAGGAAAAAAAATCCGCAAGCTAAGACAAATGTAAAAAAAGGACAAGGAAGAATTTAGATTCCAAGGAAGTGGTGATTAAAATTTGGTTCTTTGATGTTCCTCCTCCTAAGTACCTAAGGAAATGTGTGTTTAGCGCTGAACCAAGGGAAACGCTTACACAGAATACATCTTGTCCTAAAACATTTTTGCATTTAAAAAAGTAAAACACACTGAAAATATGCAAATTTCGATTTCTTTGCAATTTCCTATTATTTATTAAAATTTATTAATCACATTTATTTTAAAATACTAAATTTAAACATTTATTCTAATAATTTTAATAATCTTTACTGGAATTATCCTTACATTTTTACTCATTAAATTGTGAAACTTGTTAAAATCTTTTATTCTTATCTGAGAAATCAAAAATCAATCTTAATATGAAATTGTTCAACAAAGTAAATTTTTTTTCATTAAAATAATTCTCTTTCTTACGTATAACAATTTAGTGTCTGGTAAGTTACACAAAACTGTTATATTTCCTATTTTTAAAAATATTTTCTTTGACATAAATATCACAAAAATTATTAATATATAATTAATTGTAATTATTTCTTGAAAATAAACTATATTTCGGAAACCAAATATTGTAAAAAGGGTTTTTTATTTATATAGTTTTAATTGAAACTTATCGGGTTGCAATTTCTTTTCATGAAAAATGATAATTTTAATTTGTTTATTACTTAATTTAATACTCTTATAAAATCAATTTTACTTAATTTTATATATTATACTTTTTGGATAGTTAAACTAATTGGAAGCTGTAATTAGTTTAATTATCCGATAAGTACGTAATACACACTAGTTATTTCAGTTACTACAAGTTTTTCGAGGTAAACTGTCAAGAACCTGATTTAAAATTTTGGGTTATAAAACACGTTTATGTGCAAATTTTGTAATATGGTTAGTACGTATTGCAAAATTACACCTACTTGTAAAAAATTATTTAATTATTTAGCTTGCGTAAAAAATTCGTCTAAGTACCTTAAAGATATTCTGCTTAGTTAGATATTCAACATTAAATACAACACTGTTTTGCTTTTTAAAATATCGGGTACTTTTTTTTAAAAACTCATAAGAATTGACACTGTTTTATTATAATCTATAATCTAAAATAATTTGAGGTACAGTATTTTAAAATATTCATATTATCATTCTTAACGAAATTTTAGTAGACCAATATATATACATCTACCAGAAAAATTCAAAATGGTCATATCTTATAACATATAAATTTAGTATAAATTTATTTTATTTTTTACTAAATTTATAAATTTAGTAAAAAATTTATATAAATTTAATATAAACTAAATATAAATTTAGTTGAATAAAGAAAATTTTCTTAACAAATACACAAATTTTCACATAATTGCTTCAACCATGGGATAAAATTAATAGATTACACATGAACTAAACAACACTTAAATAAATAATTTTAGGAAATATACAGTTTATTGGAAATATATATGTATATATACAGTTTAAATTTTTAAAATTTACAGGTATATTCTTTTGATACCTGGTCATATATTTTTCATACAATATTTTCATACTAATTTTATCTTAAATTGCTATTCTTCATTAATTTTTATTTTTATTGTTCAATATTAAAAGTTGATGTTCAAAAATTAAAATTTTTAATCAAATTTTAAATGTTAGATTTCACTAATTTGAAAAATTAAATTAGTGCTAACCCCTAAATTGAAAGATCAAATTAGTGCTAACCGCTAATTTGAAAGATCTTAAAAATAATTTGGCTTTTTGATAACTCTCTTTCACAATAATCTGTATTCATATAACTTCTTTACTGGATTTCAAAATTTTAAAATATCCTTTATTTAAAAGTAAATTTAATACATTGAAAATATATAATTAAATTCTAAAATATACACCATCCCAAATATATTTTTATTAAGAAAATATTAAACAGTTCTTACATGTTTATAATCCATGTGGAATAAGAACAAGCAAACTGAAATTATTTTTTTTGTTGTCATTCATAGTTGAATTATTTAGTTGGACTTTGAATTCACTCAGAATTTTACCGCATGATATATGTCATAATTTTTTTGGTTTAAAATATTAGAACCTTTATTTTAAACCAAAAAAAAAAACCTCCTTTTCCTTTATTTTATCGCCTGGTTGAGTCTAAGGACTCTTTTTGAAAATTCTGAAATGTATATATCTTTCATGAAAAGCATAATAATGAAATATATTTGACCTATTTGTTAGGATACAAATATTCAAAAATTATTTTCAACCAAAATTCTGTATAAAATACACAGACTTTATTTTGTTCAAAATATTTCAGTTGTTTTTGAAATAATTTATTTTTGATGATAATATTGAAAATTCAAATTCCTTTGTCTTTTATTGACTTTTTTAATAATTCAAAGCTTATTCACTATATTTGTAGCTGTTATTTGTGCAATCAAAATATTATAAGATGATGATTAAATTTCAGATAGGGATTCTTTTTCTAAAAATAAATTAATATTCCTATAAATATCTATATATAGATATATTTTTAATAGGAAATACTGAAAAAGAGGTTAAAGAAAAAACAAAATATTTGTTCTGCATTTTTCAACAAAATTAAAGAAAATTCACGTTTCCTTAATTTTTTAAAGTGATATTTACTTTTTAATTTTGCTAAAAGAGTTTTATAATTAAATGAAATAAATAACGTGTAATACATATTCAATTCATAAGAACTATCATTAAATATAAATTACACTATTGTTGTTAATATAATGTTGATAGTATTATGAGCATTTCTCCTTCATTATTGCAATACCCAATTACTCAACTAAAGTCAACCATTTGTCAAATCTGTTGTAAGCTTTAAAGCATTGTTGATTTTCATTTTAATGAATAAAGTAGAATATCAAATTTTATTTTATGGTTAGATATATTTTCTACCAATTTATTAAAGTGTATTAAACATTCTAAGTATTATACAGTATACTAACATTCTAAGTATTATTAAGTATTATACATTCAGTCATCATATATTTTAACTTGGTTATCGTTTTTCTCATTTTTTCTTTTTCATCTTAATAATACTATTTACTGAAGTTTCCTTTTGCATAGTATTTGCATTTATTTATATAATATAATACTAAAACTCTATGGTGCTTATTTTATTTTAAAATGTTCATATTTCCTATATTATATGATGATTTTAATCAAACAAATTCTTATAACTTGCATAATTTTGGACTTTTTTAATATGTAATTCTATACATAATAATCATATTATTTTTTTGAATTATTAATATATTTTATTGAATTTAAGTTTAACTGCAAGCACTGGATTAAAAATACTTTGTCTACAGTAAACAGATTTAATTAACCTTGGATTGTCTCCTCGTCACATGCGTGAAAAACTAACTTATTAAATTCTCCTTGACATGTTCGGCTAGTTTTATAATTGCAGCACCATTGTTATTATTCTGTCGAAAGTATCTTTGTTGTAAGATCAAATGGTGAACAAAACTCATGATACATGTTGTTTTGTACTCACATTTTGATTACTCAGAACACAGTTTTGTTTTGTTAATTAAATCACAATATTTTTTTTTAAATTTATGATATCCACTTAGTTTTTATAATAACATATAATTTTATTACAAAACATTTTAGGCATTATGTATCAGAAAGAAAAAATAATCTGTTTAAGTACGATAAAATAGCATCCATTGTTCAACTCACATACAAAGAGCTGGAGTATGAAATCAAAAAGTTTGGTAGTTATAAGCTTGAAAATGAAATGATACTGAAGATAAATGTGACACCGAATCAGAACAAAATAAAAATCAAGATGAACAATACAAAAATAAAATTTATAACACCAGCAATGAATAACTTTAGAATAGAAATATTATTTAGATAAAAAATTCAATTACTTATAATTGCAAAAAACTAGCAAATATAATAAAAAGATATGCCCTGAATTAAAATACTGTTTCTAAAATATTATATAAAAATCTACTTTTGAGATTTTATCAAATGATAATATTCAAAATTTCTTGAAAAAATGAACAAGAAAAATAAAATATATGTATATAAATAACATTTGAATTCCTTATTTTAATATAGAAGGTCTTTTGAAATTCCCTTGTGATTAACAGACTAGATTTATACAATACTCCTGATCTGTAAAAGAACAAAATTACGAAATTTATTGAATCACTCAGACATCTGAAGAACATTTAGGAATTCTGATTTGTAATTAATTGAAAGCAATAACATAAAATGATATCCTGGTTACAGTTTGAAATTCTTTAAACAAATTTGCTAATGGTTATTTTTGCACTTATTTATAAATTACTTATTTATAGATATATTATTACTTATAGAATTATATGTCAGAGGTCACGTACTCCTCAAAATGTGAAAGAGAATGTATGAAAAATTTAAATACGAGACATGAAAAATAAAGTTATTACACGCATATAGTAGACAAGTAGAATTAAACAAACATGTTCCATGTTCACTAAGTCAGATACTTATTGGAGAAATTGTATGTGATTGCTATGTCTACATAAATATGATTATATGCGGGGATTAATTCAGTCACAAGTAAGTCTTGATTTGATTTATCGCAACACATTGATGATGCTTAGTATTGAGATACGTAGAATAACATACCGTAAAGTAACATTTATTTACTATAATAGATCTAAGCCCAAATGTATTTCCCGATGCAGTATATAGAGACGAAAATAGAATGTAAATGTCTTCAATATTATATATCTGTAAAACATAATAAACTTATAATTACCGTATATGTTCAGAATTTTATGTTGTATTTTTTATTCAAGTACAACAAAAAATCATTTATAAATAAATGTGAATAATTTACCCTCGTGCTTAAAGAATGTAAAATTATACTATTTGTAATTGTTGTTAAATAATAGTATTTATTTTAATTTAGTTTTACTCTCAACTCTTTTTAAGAAATATTTTTTCTGTGAATACAAGTTTTTTTTTTCTGATACAAGTATATTTAGACATTTCTACTATTTAGTGAAATAACCTGAGTAATTTCCAATATTAAAATATGTGAGCTAGGAAAGTTACATAGTTTAAAGAATGATTTAAGTTTTCCCAGGCATTACTAAGTAATCGTTTTTGATGCTTTCTATTAAATTTAAATTACTTAGTTTCACAAAGACATTTTTTTATATATACAAATACTTAATGCATCAAAATCAATTATATTCAATAAAAGACAAAGCCATATCAGTTATGAAACTAATTATTGAGAGGCCACGTTGGCCAGATTGGTTAGGACGCTCTCGTTAGTGGAAGCTAGTGAGTTCGAATCCTGGCGTAGCCAAAAATCCGTCTTGTTCACTAAAGAGATTTATATTTTTACTTGCCTCAAAAATATTTTGAGGCAGGTAAAATATGGCAGGTTGAAATGTCTTCCATGTTTCCATTCCAAATTAATACTCCAGGGGGTTGTTTGAGCCAGGCTATGTATCTTATCTGGCTTCAATCTCTAAATTGGAAGACCCAGAAGGTGCTGCCATCCATGAGCCAAACTCATACTTACTCCTTCATATGAGGGTGCTCTATTCAAAAATAGAAGACGCTCTTTCTAATTTCATTCATCCAGTCCCTTGACGGGTTGGATTGGCTTTGCCGAGTCAACCCGTCAGTGTCATTAGTAAGAATAACGAAAATAACTATTAGAATTTTGGTCTTCCTTTTCTCAAACGTCAAAAAATTTTATTAATATTTAGTTTGAATTCATATTTATTAATTTAGAAACCCACGTTTTTCATTCATTTTCCAATAATATTATTCATATAATATACATCACTTTACTAGTAATAGTATTTATATTAATATTTTTCTTGATCAATGCTTGGAGTTCGTTTTAAATTTAATGTAATATACTGTGTCATCAATTAGTTTATCTACCTGTTACGAATACATTTCTTATTATAATAGTAACTAAATAGTTTCTATGGAAAATTAACATTCTAAATTCGATAATTCATTGTTCATCTTCACTCACACATCTGCTTGCCATAATTTATATTATAAATCCTATTCATAGGCACTTTACTTTAATTAACAGCAAAGAAAATAGTTGATCAATCAACTTATATAGAAAATTTGAGAAATTCTCCTAAAACCATCAGTTATTCATAATTAAATGCAATGAAATAAGTTATCTTCTTATCGTTAGTAACACTCCATTTTTGTTGAGTTTCTTTTGTTTATGTAATATTTGGGTTTGGAACCTCCAAAGGTTACATATAAATCTAATTTTTTCTTAAATGTATCTGTAATTACGTTATGGATACACTGTTTTAATGAACTAGTTATATCTATGTTAATTATATGTATTTTAATTACATTCACACTTGCATTTTTTCTGAAATTAAACATTTTCGAATTGAAATACTATTATTGATATTTAAAAAAATGTTTATTTTTAATCCAAAGATTCATTCTTTAACACATCTGGTATGTTTTTTAAAATCAAATGACATTAATTGTAAATTTACTTAGATTACTATAAACATCATTTTAATTCTTTCATATTTCCTTGGTACATGATTGTTTCATGAATATTCACCTTCATTTTATCTATTTATATAAAAGAACCATATAAGAATTTTAATTTATAGTAAACCAATGGGACAGTGAGACATCTTGAGTAATCAATAACTCGAAAATAACAAAATCATTATACATATTTATTTTTGGAAATATTCCGGTAAGTTTGCGATGTATTAATTATCAATCATGTTTTAATGAGAATGTTTCCTGGTTAATAATTGCAAGCTTTTCAGTTGAATCGTAAATTGAGAATAATTTTTAATCAAATCTTGTAATTGTTTTAGAAATATTTTTTGGAATTTTAACAGCGAATATGTCATGTTAAGTGAGACGTATTTTCATAACTTAAATTCATTTTATTTTTCAAACTGTATATTTCATGAGTGAATACTGGTTTCACCTATGAGTGTTAATTGTTTTCATAGATGTTAAAGAGTAAAAAAAAATTAAGCGAATAAAACTAAACAACTTAATTATGAGTTTTTAAACTGTTGTTTATTTGAAGAAATTGCAAAATAGTTTAAAAATGATTTACTATAAAAAATGTAAAACTACTGCACTTACCAATTGTGTTTTATGAAATTTTTTACTCCAAATATTGAATCATTTTATGAAAATATTTTATAAAATGATTAATTTTTAAAATGAAAAAAGAAAAATGTTAATCAAACAATTTATGAAGAAATAATAATACTAAAATGCTATAATATACCGTTTTTCAACACAAAGATTCCTAATTCTTCTGCTTTCATGTTCTAAAAGTATAACCTTACATGTTCAAAAAGTATGATCTTTAATTTTATATATTAAGCTAGATAACAATCAAAGAGATTTGAACTTGATAAATGATGCATGGAAATTTCAAGGTATTTATTAGTTTTAACATATTTATGAAAGAGAGGGAGAGAGAAACTATATATACTTAAGCGTTTTTCACACCATTTGGGTTTTGAAAGCACATGCAATATACTATTAGTATATCCTCGTGGAGAAGATATAATGATGCAGATAAAAAGAAAAAGTTTTCTTCTAAGCAAATATTCTTTTCATAAATTTCTAAGTTACATACTTATTTACATAAGCTTAAATAAATTATTCAGTTTCTACAATACTAGAACTAAACAAAGCAATTTTTAGAGCTGAAGGCGCAGGCGTTGAAATCTTTTTATCACTTTAGACTAACTTTCAGCTAACAGTGCTTGGCAGAGGCCAATATTTATACATCTTTGTTATATTATCTTAGAGTTTCAAGAAATTTGTAGTAACTTTGATTTTATTTTTCTACAGACTTGAAATTTAAAATATGTTGATTTATGTTTTGTCTTCAAAAATGAAACCAAATATATTTAAGTCCCTTAAAACGTCTCTTTTCCCAGAATAAGTACAATCCCGAAGAAATGGCTAAATTACTAACACTATTATAAATTGTTATGCCTTCTTATAGAATATATATGGCCTTAGGCTTAGAAAGAGGTTTCCTTAGAAATTTTTACCACGAAGTCATTAATTAAATTTTGTGCTGTGGATGGTCCTTTCCAATACGTTTGTGACTTCGATGACAATCATTTACGACGTTTCGGAATCCAAAGCCGTATTTTATTATCTATATAATTCTGGATGTTGTGGATTTTACATTATATCAGCTCTTCATTTGCCTTATCATAATCTCGATTCTTCCTCCAGCCAAATGATGGACATCCTCCAAATGCTTCTGATTGTTCTCAAGATATTGGATTGTTGCGATAGGAGTATGATTTCCAATCAAACAAGATATCGCATTGTAAATTTAGATCCCTAGCACAGTGTTTCTCAACCTTTTAGTATTCACGGCCCAATTTTCAATCATAATTATCATCGCACCCACCTCCCCACCGCATACAAGAAAATATATACAATAATAATGTATTTTGAAAATTTTGGCGCTAAACCTACACTTCAACCTTAATTTTAAACTTTACAAATTACCAAGAATACCGAAATTTATTGACATTTTGCAACACTGATCCTCAGCATTGAAAAAACAAGAATCCTATGCTTTTTTATTGCTCTTGTGTCCCGCCATATCGGGCATTCTCACGGTTTCGCGAGAAGTTTTGATTTGTCTGGAATTTGTCTGGTCAGCAAAAAATTAAGCTAGGAGCTTGCGCAGATGTGAACAAATGTTTTCTCATAGGGAGAAGGAGAAAGTTCTATGACGCCAATTTCAATTCCAGACAATCTCATTCGAGTCGATCCTTCTATCGCTATTGAATCTATTCTGAATGTGTATATTATATATATTTTCGTGTAATTGCAATTCACCGTATTAAATATTCACGGCAGCAGACTTATGGAGAATCATGGATAAATATTTAAGCGGGCGTAATTGAGCATTAGACGATAGACAGGCATCAACAAGTACACAGATGAGCGTGGTTCCATCAATCACGTTCATCAAATAATTCAAAATAAAATCAAGAAAATTTTCTCAAGAATACATAAATTTTGGGTTCACTAGTACTGAAGTAAATGAAGAAGAAAGGCCCCTGTGTATCATTTGCTCAAAAATGTTGGTGGCAGACAGCATGAAACCTAATAAACAACATTTGGAAACGCTTCATAGTGAGTACGTAGACAAACCCAGAGAATTCTTCGAATTAAAATTAAAATCATATGAAAAGCAAAATTCATTGTTTAAAAAAACTTTGTCTGTGAATGAAAAAGCTTTAATTGCCTCTTACAAAGTTTCATATAAAATAGCCAGATGTAAAAAGCCTCACACCATTGGTGAAGAGATTATTTTGCCAATCGCGATTGATATTGTAGAAATTATGTTTGGAGATAATTTTGCAAAACAAATGCAGTCTATACCTCTTTCAAATGATACTGTTGCCCGTCGAATTGCTGATATAGCTGAAGATGTAGAGTGTCAGCTTTTGTTGAAGTTGAGTTACAAATTGTTTTCAATACATCTCGATGAGGCAACAGATAGTAATAAAGATGCTCATATCATTGGCTGTGTTAGATTTTGTGATGATTTGTCAGTAGTTTCACATCAATTTTTCGTTTTTTCCTGAAGAATTTCTCTCTTAACATATTCAGTGTCCTCATAATTCAAAAAGTTGACGAGTTAACCTATTATGAAACAGGTGAAGCTTCAACACACTTGATGCTCGATATCGTGGCTAAAATTTGATCATTGGAAAATCTAGTCATCCTCGCGCTGCCACCGAAAATAAATCACACCGATTTTCATTTGTAGAGATTTCCACATTTTCTGATAACTTTTCGAAGAGGGACAGTAAGTCGCTTTTTCCTGCTAAATATATTTTCCTCTTCTATAACTTCCATTATTGATATTATTTCAAGATCCTCCAATTGAATTTTCCTTATTTTAACATCACACTACTGATCTGGAGAAAAAGAAGTTACTTGTCGAATGACAAGTGCATTGAAGCCAAATTTTCCCTGCATTTCATCACTCAGAACTAAGAAAGGAAAGCAAGCCATTACGAAGACAGCAGTAGATGCTTGCTGAAATAAAATTATAACACTTTCGCATCCTTTTCTAGAAAAGAATCATTCAATTACTTCATTACAAATCAAAATAAAGCTCCTTAAGGATTAGGATATTGAAATTTACAGCAGATTTAATTGTTTTAATTCTTAGTAATACAAAGTCATCCATAGATTTTCGTTTCACTTCCGTAAATAAGTTTAAGGATTATACAGTCTTGGTCATCTTTTTATAAATCTTTGGCATTACCAACATATCCTCAGGAAACTTTTTTTTTCATCCCCATCTTTCTGGGAAAGCCAATTTGGACAGTGTGTTCTTCCTAGTCACTTGGAACATTATCGGGTGAAATAATATGTCCGAGGTACGTGAACTCCTGACGAAACAGATATTTGGATGGCCAAAGCTGTAGATTAGCTTTCTTTTATTTTAGGGAAAGTTTTTGTAAGCTATTTAAATGTTTATTAAAATCTCGCCTCAGTATAATTTTTCTTCTATTTAGACACAAGCTTTAAAGTCCACGCTAATGTTAAGAAACACATGTTTTTAGAGGGTTCGTTTATTATTTTTGCTTTTCGTGGGACAGGAAAGCAATCCTTCTTAGTTGTGTTATGCAGTTTTTTTTATAATCTCCACAGAGCCTGATAGATTCATTCTTCTTACGATATAGTAAAATAAATGATGCCCTGGGTATGAAAGAAGGTTCGATGACACCATTACTTTCATTTTTTGTAAGTTTCCCAATCTCTTCTTGTTTCGCCAATAAAAGTCTTCTTGGCATTTGTTTAAATGGAGGAATACCGGTGCCGATTCTATGTATTTCCAGATTCTGACGCTGAATAGATTATTTTATAAAATATGAGAAGACATTTTAAATATCTTCAGTGAATCTGGTCTCATCAATCTAGGTGATTGTTAAATTTTGCGTACCAAATCAATATTTTAACCATGCTTTCCAGTAACTTCACTGAAAGATACATTTGAGTAGGGTTCATAAAGGGTAGCAATCACATCTTTTAGGATATTTTAGTTTGCATGTCTTTTAACTATCGTTTTTTGCTCATGAGGTCTAATTAGACAATAGCCTGAAAGTAGATTCCAAACCCACGAAATGTTGAATGGAAGGAAAGATCACAAACCCTTCGTCTCCCATCTCAGCTCATCTTTCAGTATAGAAATAGAGGAGAGGAAATCTATAACTCGCAATTTAAAATATTTTTCTTCATTATTTTTCTAGTCATGACTTTAGAACAGGAAGATAGATTGAGGCCCTTTAGGGAAATTATTTATTTGTATGAAACGTTTCAGAATTCCCCTAAAAAAGGGCAATTTTTGTAGTCAGTATAAAGCTCAATTTTATCCAAATCGAATGAGAAATTAAATTTCTTCAAGAAGTTAAATGCGAGTATACACATGGGTTGGTAATATTTGCACCAAAAATGATGCGTATAAACATGGAGAAACTTAAGATAGATGCTTGAAATTTCTCATGCACAGGAATTTTGTAGTAGAATATAAAGTACTGTATAGAGAAGATCAGCAATTAAGAACCTTTCTACATGTGTTCGGACCATCATTGAATTGGCTGCGGTGATGACTATCGTTGCGACGATGATTAGTCCATGATGTCCTCAATAAAGTGATAATTTTATAAACTGTGCCAGGAGTATATTCTTCCTATAGCAACCTCGAATCCAATAAGATGTCTTGTATTTAGTTTCCCTGATTGATACTTTGGAGAGAAGTGTCATGTACCTTCTGTAATTCGTATAACGTGTTGCACTTCAGAATTATTAATGACGTCTGTAACGTATTGTAGCACCAAAGTATCACGAACAGTGAAAGGGGACTCTTGGAATGTCTCATCTTGGAAGGTCATCCTTTCAATGACCAAAGGCAGTTCTGCAGAGCCTTCCTATTGTTCAGCTGTCTAGATTTCAGTTGCAGTCGGTTGAAGTCTTTCAGAGCGTCTTTCTCCGAAGTATTAAGGTTATTAACCAGCCTTTATATAAGTCTTTCATACATTACTAAATGTTTGTAGGACATCTGCAGCCTTTCCTCACAGAGATACTGTCAAAAATATGATTTTGTAATATCATCCTAGGTGTTCCCTGTCACGATCATATCGATTTGTGTCTATTATTTTGCCATGATGTTTAGAAGGCATCTTATGATGATTTTCTCTACTAAACAGGAAATTTTAACATTGGATGATTAACAATAAATGAAGGATAGTATATTTAAAACGATTTTCCGTATGGCAATGAAATCAAGGTTTTTTAATTAATCAACTCAAGGGATTTTATTCTTTCTCTTAACGCGCTATATGAACTTAACGATCCATATATATTTTAATAACTTTTACGACTGATTCTTGGTTGGCTTCTTTCAATAGCTCTTATCCTACCTTATAATCCCTTCTGTTCGTTGATATTTACTTTTCATTTGTTCTATGCTTGTTAATATCTTTCATTTTACCCCAGATTGCTGGCATTTTTGCTTTCCTCACTACGCTTCATGATGATATTTCACAGCCTTCATTTCCATCAACAAATCAAACATTTTAATTTACTCTGTTATAATTCTCGCAACGGGCATTTAACTTGAATACTATTTTTACACCAGTTTTTAAGATTGTTGTAATAATGAGTGTGTGATGATGCTGAAATAAAAAACTAGTGTTCTTTTAAACAAACAATTCATTCACAGTTCTCTTTATCACAAATTTCCTACAAGTACTTCAGTTTCAAGTTTTTATACTGTCTAAAATAAATTATATTGATTCTATAATATAGAAACTAAAAAAAAGCAATTTTCGTAAACGTAAGCGCAGGAGCCGAGCTCCTTCCTTTACTTTATAAAAATAATCATTAAAATTATTAAGTTGCTGATATTTATTTCTCTTCTGTATATGCATTGGCAGTTTCTAGAAGCCAATGTCAAGTCGAGTCAAATTTCTCCTATCAACTGAGAATTTCAAAAACATTGATTTATGTTGCGTCACTAAAGTTGTATTCAAATTTAGTTAAATCATCAGAATATTCAATAAATGTTGCTAAGCAATCTTAGATTTTTATAGATTTACTTCTGAGCTCTAGAAACCCTTATTTTCACAGAATAAGCTTTGCTTAGGTAATTGTTTCGAAGAAAACATCATAATAACAAACTTAAACTATTTAGTTAAACAAAAATATAAGCTACACCTTCAAATATTTACACTACTTACCTTTTCTGTAATTACACACAAAAATATTTAGAATACATGCTTATGACTTTTTAAAGTCAATCTTTAAATGTACGATTACAAATAAACTAAAAAGCATCTGAACTTATGCTTACATAAATATTATATATAAATATATATATATATATATATATATATAT
>JAPDSC010039258.1:886955-908344 GCA_026290005.1 Latrodectus geometricus
AATGGAATTTAGTTACCATTTGAAATTGTTCAACATCCAGACAAATTAATTCTTCAAAAATATGAATTGCGATTTTGTATTAAAAATAACTTTATTGTGTTAAAAATTGAAACTATAAAGGTTTCATTTATAGTTCTTTATTTAATTTAGACTTCCTTTATGATTTAATACTGTAGAAAAATTGTCTTAGTTGTCTTTAAATTCATTAAAAATATCCTAAAGACAAAATTGAATAATACGAGGAGAAAAAGTCTCCTCATCATGTTATAATTAATTTATTTTATCGTTTTTAATGTATTTTACACAGAAGCATAAGTTAAGAGATTTCCGCTTCACAATTCCTTCAAAAAGCGACGATGTGGCTTGAAACAAATTAAGCGCTTTAAATAATCGTCGATACACAAAAAATAATTCGGATACTTTCTCTTATCAATTCAATTAGTTTCTTCACAGACCGCGAAGTATTTAATAATAATGAAGCTGACTGAACATCCGGTTTCCAAGAGCAAAGCGGCTGAAAAATTTTTACCTGAGTAATAGTTCTTTTTTCTTTTCTTTCTGGCCATTTATCACAAAAATTACTTTTATTTTTATTCTTATATACTTGGTTAAAGTTTATTCGAAATTTATCTTATAGTTTCGAAATCGCATCTGCTCTTTTTCTGACGTATTGTTCCCGAATTTCGGAAGCTTTATTATTTTAGATATTTTTTATTCTGATAGTTTCCTGTAGTATTGGCGATTTAATAAGTATTACTTTTTATGGATCAAATAATTTATCTTCCAAAACTTTTGTCTTATCTCTTTTAAATTGATAGGTTTGGAGCCAGAGGGTAATTGTAATGTTATTTTATGACGAAATACAAGATATATGAAATCCATTTTTTAATGAAGCAAATGAAAGAGAAATTGAAACAATTTGAATCAATAGCTTAGCATTTGCATTTCATCCAATTAATTTGGAGAAATTTATTTGGTAAACAGGAAGCAAATAACTTTAAATCTTCACACTGATTTATGATTTTAATTATTATATATATATCTATTAACTTTCTGTTGTAACTTATTTAAATTGTAGACTTTTCTTACTTTTAGCACTTATTATTAAATACGCATTTTAGAAAAATCTATATTTTATGATGTTTTTTATTTATATAGAATGATTAATCATTTAATTTAATTTTATACCTAATTTAATGCCTTTAATAGATATATTAGCTTTTTAGAATTATTTCCATAGTATTATCACAGGATTTTTTTTTTTAAATTAATATATTAAAGGCGATAAAAATTTTAAATGTGAAGCTTTCACCAATTATAAAATTTATAAAAGTTTAATAAAAATGAGATTAGGTTAACAATCACATATTTTAAAAATAAAAAAAATGTATAAATACTATTATTTTTCTGAGTATTTGCAAGCCCATATTTTTGGTATTCGAATTTCTACATATGTCCTTAAATAAAGTTTCAAGAATAGCTCTATATCGTTACAATATTATAAGAAATTCATTCTAAGTATTTGAACACAGTGTATTTAGTTTATAAGATCAATTTCAAAACAATCACTAATTAAAACACACCAGATAAATATTTTCGTTAGAGTGACAAAACTGAATTCAAATTAAGGTTAAGATTCAAATAAAAGTCACAAATTGAGTAACAGTTGCATAATAATAAAAGTTAATACACTACTGGCCATTAAAATTGCTACACCAGGAAGAAATGCAGATAACAAAATGATATTTATTTGACAAATATATTATACTAGAAGTAACAAGTGATTAAATTTTCAAAGAAATTGGCTGGATAGATCCTGAGAAATAAGTAGCCAGAACAACCAACTCTGGCAGTAATAACAACAGTTATACGCCTGGGCATTGAGTCAAACAGAGATTGGATTGCATATATAGGTACAGATGCCCATGCGGCTTGAACAAGATGCCACAGTTCATTAACCGTAGTGACTGGCGTTTGGTGACGAGCCAGTCGCTCTGCAACCATTGACTGACTAGACGTTTTCTATGGGGGAAGATCTGTAGAACGTACTGGCCAGGGCAACAGCCGAATATGGTCCGTATCATGAAAGGTCCGTACAATACCGGCAACATGCGGTCGGGCATTATCTCCCTGAAACGTAGGGTTTTGCAGGGTTCCAATAAAGGGTAGAGCCACGGTTCGTAACACACCAGAAATGTAACGTGCACTGTTCAAAGCACCGTCAATGTGAAAAAGAGGTGATCGAGACGTATATCCAATGGCACTCCATACCATCATGCCAAGTGATGGGTCAATATGACGATGACGAATGCATGCTGCCAGTGTGCGTTCACAACGATACTGCCAAACACGGATGTGACCATCATGATGCTGTACACAGAACCTGTATTCATCTGAAAAAATGACGTCTCGCCATTCGTGCGCCCAGGTTCATCGTTGTTCACACCATTTAAGGCGCTCTTGTCTATGATGCAGCGTCAAAGGAAGCCGCAGCCATGGTCTCCGAGCTGAGAGTCCATGCTGCTGCAAACGTCGTCGAACCGTTCGTGCAGACACTTGTTGTCTTCCAAACGACCCCGTTTCTTGACTCACGGATCGTGACGTGGTTGCACGATCCATTACGGCCATGCGGATAATATGCCAGTCTTCTCGGCTGCTAGTGATAGGTGGCCGTTGAGATCCCGCGTGGCATTCCGTATTACCGTCCTGAACCCATCGATTCCATATTCTGCTAACAGTCATTGGATCTCGGCCGACGCCAGCAGCAATACTGCGATAAGATAAACCGCAATCTTGGTACACTTCAATTCGACCTTTATCAAAGTCAGAAACGTGCTGGTACGCATTTCTCCTTCTTACACGAGGCATCACAACAACTTTCCACCAGGCAACAACGTTCAAATGCAGTTTGTGTATGAGGAACCGGCTGAATAATTTCCTCATTTAAACACAATGTAGATGTCACTTCTGGCGTCTGCTTTGTCTGAATGCGCTGAAAAGCTAAATATTTGCATATCACAACACCTTCTTCCTTTCGTATAAATTTCACGTCTGTAGCATGTCGCCTTCTTGGTGTAGCAATTTTAATAGCCAGTAATGTAATTATTATTTTTTTTAAAAAAAAAATAGCGTTTTATTTGTTGATCAACTTAAATATTTTTAATCTATTTTTGATACCTTAAATCTGAATTCCATATTTACATTTATTTCATAAAAATATTAAATGTTATATATGTATATGTTTTGATCACTGTAGCTTGGTTTGTTAGAGGATTCTTTCTCTATGTTAAAAAGTAGTGAGTTCGATCCCAATACAATGGAGAAAACCCAGCTTTTTTGCCAATGGTGGTAGGACACATTAAATATGTTTTCTTTGCAATGTTCTCCATGTGAAATGATATATCTGGTGGTAGCAGGCCAAGCCAAGGGGTATTCTGCTTAATTTCTGCTTCTAAATTACAAAGACACTTTTAGAATCTATAGTGGCACATCTAGTGATTGCTCCACTATTCAAGGTTTTTTCTTTTATATATATGACTTTATATTGATAAAAGTTGGATATCTTAGTAACTGGCATTTTAAAAAAATATATATGTTAATTTAAATGTTTAAATTTACATTTTGATTGCAATGAAACTTCTTTGTGACGAATAAATATTTTATTAAAGCTAGAAAATATCATTTTAAAAATCTAGAATTAAAATTAATACAATTTATGTTGTATTTTGAAAGCTAGTCATTATATTATATCTACAAACCCTTTTTAAGGAAGATTCGGAGCAATAAATAAAAAAAAATTGGTGAGTATTAATTTTGAAACAAAAGTATGCATAAAAACACACTGAATACATGAATTCTCTTTTATTGGAAAACCGGAGATAAATATTGAACAGCTTTGTGGAAAAACCTTTAAAATCAACAATAAATTTCAAACATTGAATCAAAATAAAACAACTCATGTTTAAAGGCAACAAATATCACGATGAGGAATTCATAAAAAAATAATTAGAATTTTCTAGTATTTTTATAATATTTTTTAGACGAAGAGTCAAATGATGTATTTTAAATTTTACATAGGCACGCACTAAGAATTATAATTGTTTAAACTAGACATATATTACACCAGTAAGCAAATAAAGTATAAGCCTGAAACCATGATAGATTTTTCTTATCTAATAAAAAGCAGCCTTACAGAAATTAAAATTGTTCTTATTTAATGAATTTAAAAAAAAACACCCTTACAGATAACAAACACATTGTTAAGAAAATATTATTACGGAATTGCATACTTAAAAAATTCAAAAAAATAACACTCAGAGTTATCTAATTTGGTCAGTAAATTATATTTTCATTTTTATATGATTATTCACAATTTCAATGTGACAAAGTTGAAATCAAAATAAAAGCATGTGTGATTCTATAATTAGTTAATTCTATATTTATGATCAAACAGTTTTCAGTAATATTTCATTAGTTAGTGGAAGAATTTTAAATGTATTATATTTCCCTTTAAAAAGTTAATAGAAAATGAAAATATGGATCTTCAATTTACTATTTTCAGGTGTTTGACAAGTATGAGTTTTGGAAATATTTTGCCAATTTGATTAAAACTTCGCACTTCACTTGTAATTTATTGTTCACTATTTCTTAAGTTTATGATCATTGTTTATAATGATTTTACAGGATTTATTAACTAATAACAGGATATAAAAATAACGTATTTGTCGCTTCTCATACTATGGAATTATGATTCTACTTCACAAAATGATAAGAGTTAGAAAAGGATAGTACTAAAGTATCTCTCAAAAATATCCTAGGGTTATTTTTTAATATTAAAAAACATTTTTTATGGTTAAATAATATAAAAATAAAATATGCTAAAGTTAAGACATATATATATATTTCATTTGGATTAGAAAAATATTATATAATTACAAAAGTTACGAAATTTTTGGGAGTAATTTTCTTTTACATAATCAATTCTTTAGACAAAGTCTTACGAATTTAAATTGTTTACAAAATATTTTATATTCTTATTACAATTTTGATGTTTTTGAATTTTTATACAAAGTCTGATTTGTTTCACGTTTGTACACCTTTTTAAGCTAGTGTAAGATGAGCTTTTCAGCTTGGTACAGAGAAATATACTGGAATCAAAAGTAAAATAAATAAGACCTTGTATAAGAATGTCAATCTTGAGCGCAAAATGGGACAAGTACTCTTTACGTTTAGGAGTATTTTTTTTTTATATTTTGCTAATATAGATCTATATTTTGCTATAATAGATCTATATTTTGCTAATATATCTATATTTTGCTATAATAGAAATAAAACAGTGTTCTACTGTTTTATTTCTATTTTCAAACATTTTCAAAATTTCTCTTTTATAACGGATGAAAGAAATATAATAAAATATTCTATTATAGATGGTTATTTCCATAGTATACATAATTTAATTTAGATAAAGAATAATAAAGAAATTAATTTGAATTTTTTTCTTAGTTTATTAAACGTTTTGCATGTTATAAAAATTTCACTTATTAAATATGCCATACTTTATTTTTTAAAATTTCCATAAATACATTATTTTAAAAAAGAGAGAAAATACTTTAAGACTGTATTACATAGGGTGTTTTGAAAGTCTGCTCATTTTGCAGAACGAATACGGTGATTGTTTTTGTATTGTCAAGACTCTTTTCCAAACTCTGAAATGATCTATCCCTGGATGTATGAGATTGGAAATTCAATCACGTCTTCCTATCCACAATCTTCGAATTTAGAGAGAGAAAATGATTGAAGGGGTGCTTCGCAAATTTATTCCAGTAATTCATAGGTTTATAAATAAAATATATTAAGCATATATGCACACAGATGTTTTGTCCCTTTAAAATACAGTTTAGTTGAACGAAAATCATCATAAATAAACGAAAATAATTTATGTCAAATTAGTAAGCTACCAGGAAAAATTTAAAAAACATTACTTTTTCTTGTACTTTATTCAAAAAACTGTAAATTATTGACTGTTTTATAAATAGAAACAACTGTAAAGTATTTATCATTCATAAATGTTTGAGAGAATGAATAATAATTTTTTTAAGACTTTATTATCAATTACATATTTTTAATTTATTTTGTATTATTACATAACGTTTGCGCAGGTATATTGTTGTACGTTTACAAAAATGACCTATTTATGAGTTTTTGAAATTTTGAAACTTAATAAAACCTCATAAATCAAATTATGTGTTTAAATAAATATGAGTACTGGGAAAGAGTTTCCTTATGAAATATTATTTGTTTCTGCAATTATGAATTTGTAGATGGATGTACAGACTGAAATGTGCATTTTTTCTATAAAATTTATTGAGTACTTTTCTCAAAGATTATTTCCACCAAATACTTCAGTAATTTATTAAAGTTAAACATAATTTTTTTTTTATCTTGTATCAATTATTATAAAATTCTGATGAAAAAAAATATAATATAAATTATTCGATTACAGTATGCTCGCGTGCGCTTAACTTCAAGTTTGAAATAGGATTAGCGAAATATTTTGAAAAAAAAAATAACATGTTTTTCTCAGATATTTTATTTTGGAAAATTATAAATAATTAGTAGAATAAATAAATTATCTTACAATTCGAATAAATATATAACTGTTTTCAACTAATATATTTATATATATATGTATTAGTTGGAAATAGTTATCTATTTATTATGATAAAAATGCTTGTAATATTTTAATATTACACTAATTAGTAGTATTAATAGTAAGGAAATCACTCAAAAAACGTATTTGTCTAGCTGTAAAACTTTCAATCTCAAAACGTCATCATGGTTTTTTTTTGTCTCTCTATTATTTTCTAATTCTATCGCAAAAGGTTGTTGTAAGTTGAAAAAAATGTTGAGATGAAACAAATACTTATAGGGTATTCAATATTTTGTTCATGAAATATAAACTGAAGTTTGCATTTTGTGTTCTTAAAAATGTAATGGATTTGTAATATGGAATTATTTGCATATATAGTTTTGTCTAAAATTGTTACCCTAAGAATATAAAAGCGAATTTATCCTTTTTATCAATATAATAAAATTATATATGTTGTAGGTTCATTGAGTAACATCAGGAGAGACGGTCATTTTTAACAATGCACTTTTTAAATCTAAAATACTCTTTTATTGGTACATGATTTCTCCCCATGTATGTACGTGACACATCTTTACTTATGATCAATAAAAAATGAGCGCACATCTATACTACAGAGTCTTCATTTTCTACGAAAGAAATTTTGTTTTCCTTCTTTTTTTTATTTATTTTTTTAGAAAAAACATCGTTTGCTGAAATGCTTCGAAATGTATTCTTCTTTCTCTTGACCAGGCTTGTACACCAAAGTAATTTTATTACCAAATAAAATAAATATGCTGTACATTAGTTAAAAGTAGGCCACATAGATTTTACTATAGTTTTATTACACTCAACCTTTTATCTCAAAGGAAAAGGAGTGGCTTAAAACTGTTTTTCTTTAACGTTAAGTATCCTGTAAAAAGCTACTCAGTTTGGGTTTAGAAGATAACATATAAAATAAAGAGAAAGTGGTTCAACTTATACAGGGAATATGGTTTCCTTTTATTTTTATTGTTCAGAGCTGCGCGAAGTAGGAAAAAGTACGATTGCACGATAAAACAACATGCGAATTTAAGAAAGTTTCTCTAAAGATTTGAGATTCAAGTATCATTTTGAAAGGAAAAGAAAATTTTGTCGATTTAATGCATACTTCGAAGTGAAAATCCAGCTCTAGTATTATTTCTTGAAAGTCACCCAAATTATTTATTCCATTTCAAAATTTTCACTTTTTGTTTTAGAAATAAAGACATAAATATTTTATGTAATAAAATTTTTTTTATTCTGATATTTTATCATCTATTCTACATGTTCAAAATATATTTGCGCATTTTAAAGATAAGATTTCATTAGAATAGTAATAAAAATATAATTCTCTTCATAATTTAATTTTAATGTATTTTCTACTAAACTTTAGAACTTAAATGGATAAAAACTAGGAATTACACTTGAAGAATCACTAAAATGAAAATTTCTTAAAGTTATTTAAAAAGAAGGATAGTTTTGTATAGAGATAAATTCTATACTATAAAAATATCTGTGGCAAATTTTGACAAAAATCAACATCCACATAATTTTTCATCCTGTCTCATTTTTATCTAATAAATGCATTCATTCTTTCACTCAATAAATTATCAGTTTCAGGATTATCTTTTACATTTTTCTGCACAGTATAAAACTATATGTGTGTGATAACTTTAATACCTATCTACATAAAATATTTTACAATCAAAATCATTACTTAACATTCAAATATTATTATAGCTTATAATTATTATTTAAGCACTATTATTTTTTTTATAAAATGAGAGATTTTATTAAAACAAATGTTAGTATTTTATTTCGAAGATGAAATAAAATGATTTAAAATAAATTTTAAATGGTTGACTTAAAACCATAAAAATCAAAAATGTTTTATTGAAATGAGACAAAATATATGTATAATTTTTGTCTGAGAAAACTATTGGACAAATTAAAATCTTGCGATTATTTTTTCTTATATCAATATTTAAATTTTTGTACATTTGACTATCACATACAAAATGAACGAAACTTTGTCAAAATTTGAATTTTGCGCTTTATAAGTTAGAAAATTGAATCATTTTTAGTTGTTTTCTGTTTATACGCGACAAAATCCATTATACTTCTTACTATATGATTGTTTCATCAGTCATATTGCAAAAAGTATGAATAATTATATTTTTTAGCAAATTTTAATTATATTTTTTTAATTGATAATCAAAATGAAATGGATTTCAATTAAACATTTACCTTATGAAATCATTAATAAAAATATACATAAAATAATAAAAATAGCTTAGATTTATAAGGATTCCTTTATTTCTTAGCCATTATTTGGGCATATAACTTAGCTTAGTGCTCATCTATGACAAGGTATTAGTTTGATATTGATTTCGTAATGAATTCTCTATAATAGACTATAACGATACAATTATATTTATGTCAGGTGACCGTATAGGACAAGATAATAATAGATGTTTAACTTGACTTTTATGTTCATAAAGTATGATCGGAAATATCCTGTTATATAGATAGGTACATTATATGCACAAAAATTCCATTTGTGCAATAAATAATGTTTGTATCTTAGGAAAAACCTTTTCAGCTAAAATTTTTTTATACTTCTCCTTAGTGGTCCTTCATTTCAGTTTTTATGATTATTTATACAGTAAATCACGACATGAACTCATATCATGAAAGATTCAACTGCATGCTTGACAGCTCGGAGGTGGCTATTATGATCACACACTTATGCAAGTGTATTCCAAATGTATGCACCCACTCTATAGAAGAAGAAAGAATAACAATTTTTTTGACAGAACATGTAACTGTCTTCCACGTATTATTCGACAAAGTATGTTGAGTATCGCACCACTTTAGGTGGCATTTGACATTAAAACCTGTGACAAGTGGTTTGGGCTTTGCTGTTCTCTATAATTGTGTCTTCTATTATTAATACTGGAGAATCCAGATGCTATAATTGAGCTTTACGATTATATTTTCTTTAGTTATTCACATTTTAGATATAAAAATTAGTTTCGATTACCATCGATCTTTTTCACTGAGCTTCACTTTTAATTCACTGTTTTGCATTGTCGAGCTGTTCTTGTCTGTATGTATTATTCACACGACCTTAGACAGCATATTTCTAGAAATGACTAAAAACGGGTATTTTTCAACTTCATTTGTTGTAGCTAGAGAGGATTTGACAATATGTTGTCTAGGAAAATCTAAGAGTTCCATAATTTTCCTGTTTTGAAAAAAATCCAAGGCATATAGAACTTTAATCACGGTAACACATAAACAGAATATATATTTTTCATTTGAAAAAAAAGATGGTTTTTATAGCACTTTAATATTTACGAAGTGCATTCAAAATTTTGACTTTTACTCAGAGATGTTTGAATTATTTTCTTAACCACCTGTATGTGTATAATTATTTTACTTTTCCCATAGTTTTAACATAACATATCTTCTATAATTTAATTATAGAAGAATTTAATAAATTATTTTTTCCTTATTTGTTAATGCTTAATAATGTAATAATTATAAAAACAGCATAATTTTCACAAAAAGAAGTCAGAAATTTAATGTTGAAATGAATGTAAGAAATCTATTCTATATCATATTGGTTTATTCTGTACCATATAAAATTAGCGATTAATGCGTTTTTATTTTGAATGTCATTTTTTCATTCAATGATAATTGTTTTATTATTTGAACTTCTGAATATTTAGCTGAATTTTGGCAATTCCTTAACAGTAAAAAAATACCAGTTTTTCAAAATTGGATTTTTAAAAAAATGTTATCCTCTGTTATTTTACTCTTAAAAGACTATAGTTGATTTAGGACAGAAATAAATATAACAGAAAAAATAAATAAATTGATTAAAATAATATAAAAATATAACCACCAATTATAGAGAATGTAAACATTTAGGAAAAAGGGCAAAATTGAGTTAAAAACGCTATAAAAGATACAAAAAAGAGGAAATATTTCATATACAATATTTTAGCATATTTAGACATTGTTTCATAACATTATCCAAACTAACCAAGCAGTTGAGTAGTTAAGTAACCTATTCCAAGGTTTCGATTCCTAACTTAGTTTTGAATACATTTAATTGTAGAAAATTTTACTCAAAAATAAAAACGCATAATAAATTAAATTATTTCAATATTATGGAAATTTCTAATACGAAATCTTCTTACTTAATTTTAATTTCATTCCTTAAAAATGGGGAGAATTGTAATTATTTGTAAAGTTATGGACACATTGATATTTCAATATATATGTATACTTGTATTAAATGGCACTAAGTAGCAAATGAAAAATTAACATTTATTCCATTTGATAATTAGTAGTTAAACATAGTGACAAAATATTGAGTTAAATTAGATTTATTTTAATTACAATAAAAATTCTAAATACCCGACTTTAAAAATTCAAAATAATGCTTTAAATTAAATCTTACATTTTCAAGATTATAATAAAAAAAAATTAACGATAACATACACGTTACAATTTATAGCTTAAATAATCCTATCTTGAAATAAAAAAAATCAAACTATTTAATAGAATATACATGAATTATATCAAATATTTTTACTAATGAACTAGGATTACTGATAAGTGAAGTTCATAAAATCAAAAAAGTTTGTATTTGCTGGGGTATTATATCACTAGAATTTTTTTAAAAATATTTGAAATCTTGAATAAAAACATATATTTCGTAATGAAAATGTAAATATCAAAATATATTTGGAAACTGTCAATTTATATTGTCAATAATATAATAGATTAATATTGATAGCATCTTTAGTATTGTATAGGAACTTTATTCCAATGATGTAAATGATCTCAAGTGATATTACTAGTATTACAAATAACTTGTAATTGTATCCAGGCTTAAACTTTATGTTATTTGTTCTATTAAGTAAATAAAATCAATTTCCAGGAAGTTTTAATTGATATAACTCATAATCATCTAAATTCTTTATAATATTTTATTTTAAGGAATCACATATAGGATAAGAAATGTTAGATAGTCATTTTTAGTTCTTCAAACAAATATGATCCTTGCAACCAAGAGACATCTCTTATTAATATAATTCTATTTTTCAATATAAATTAGTGGCAACATTCATTGAAAATATTTTTTTATGGAAAAGGAGTAAAAGAAAACTAAAATCAATAACAAACATTAAAATTTTATTTATTATTAACAAATAATAATATTCGTATGATATTACTAAATACACATAATTTAAATGATAATTTTTTATGTACAAACCACAAATTTAAGAATAATATATAACAAATTAATCTCCTCTTTTAATTACATTAAAATGAACCTAAGATCAATTGGCACGACTTTACTCATACTTTGAGAAACCTTTAAATAAAGAATAAGTTGTAGTTTTTTTTTTTATTTGATATTATTACCAAACCTTTATCTGTACTATAATAGCACAAAAAAGTAATTAAGATTTGGTTTGCTTATTATATATTAAGATGTATAGTAAGCAATCCATTCTTTGATACTAAATAATGATAATTTAAGATTATTATTGTAAATTATCATTAGAGAATGATAATTTACAATAATAATCTTAAAATTATCATTCTTTTTTTTAAATCAAATTGATTATCCTAAAATCATGTTTTTATTCAAAGTGACTAGGAATGATAATAAATTCTAGAAATAAAAATCAAGAAAGCCTATCTTAGAGTAGGGATTCCCAGTATATCCTACTCATATATCCTACCCAGGCCTATTTCAGCGCCTCATCAGCTAATCTTCTCAAAATAGAAAGGGTTCAGTTGAGTGCAGCTCGTATCATAACAGGATTGAAGTGCAGCTGCCCGAACGACATAATTTTTTATGAAGCAAATCTTTCACCACTTGGTCTTGTAAGAATCTCAAACTTGGCTAAATATTTTAACAAATTAAGAAGCTATATGAAAACCAAAATCGAATATCTGAATATTTGTTAAATGGATAAATAATCAAAGATTAAAGGAGAATAGCCCATTCAGTTTAGCTGATAAAATAAAGATAATTTCCCAATTGGTAGAGCATTCCTTCCTTAGACCTTGTGTTAGCCCGCTTGAAGATCTACCTGATGTTCACTTCCACACTGAACTTTTGTCCGAAGCGAAAGAGAACTCAGATGCTTTCGACAATCTGAGACAGTTGGCTTTAGAAGTCATAGATGGCATTCCCAGTTATGCCACTTTGATTTACACAAATGGAAGTAAAGACGAGTTGAATAACACTGAGAGAAGCGAATTAATTGCTATAATTGAAGGATTAAAGATCATCCTCCACGGGACTAAATCTAGTGACATTTGGATCCTCACTGACAGTCGAACCTCAATGCAATACACACAGGACTGAAGTGGAGTGTGCGACTTTGTGGGCATGCAGATAATCATTCCTTTTAAAAATCTTGCCAAGGGTAGAGAAGTCCACTTTCAGTGGATAACTCCCATGTTAACATCCGTGGCAACGAAGCTGCAGACATATTGATTAAAAGAGGTTGTTCTGAGTTGCCCAACGGGGACTACACACCAACTCACAAAGAACTTTTCACTATAAAGAAAAACTAAGTAGCCAAGTCTGGCTCCCCCCCCCCCCGCCCATCCCTGGTTTAGCAGTAAGACCCCGGGGGCTCGTTGGATTTCGGGTGTGACAGACATGATCAAACGGACATCTTGAGATTCAGAAGTGGGCATATGAAATGCATAACGTTCGACTCTGGGCACAAAGTATTTTCATTGTGCAATAAATGCAATCTGAGGCCGGCTTCCCCCGATCACATCCTGGATTGTTTGGGGTTCACTCTGGTGGATGTTCGCTCAAATCCACTACTGGTGCTCGACTTCGCTAGGGTTCACGATGTCATGGATTTTATCTAGCTGACGATCTCTGAGGGATTGGAAACAACAACAACAGAAATAAATATTATAAACAATGCGTAGATAGAACATTATAGTTTAAATGTATGAAGGATATTTTATTATATGGAAAATAAATAAGTGTAACACTTCCTTTATATGAATTCTTTTCAGTCGTTTTTTAATAGCAAAATCTCAATTCAACTGACATTTAAAACGAAAAACCATCAGTAATAAAATTTTATAATAATGATGTTAATTACCATTGGTAATTTTACAAGAATGACATGTGGACATTTTTTAAAGTGTAGGAAAACAATTTTAAAAACTGGTAGTAATAAATATTTGAATAAATAATAAGAAATTTCTTGTTATAATTTGCTTTTAATTGCGCAACACGTACGTATTTTAGAAGGTTGCTTTATGCAATTGTTACAGAACCAATAAAAATATTTCAACGCTTTTAATACGAAAAGTCAAAATAAATATTCTAAAATTATTTAAGCTAAATATTCGATCCATGTATATACATGTGGACAGTGAGGGTGCGTGCAGTTGAAGGATTGTACTTATGTTACTTACAATTTTATATATTACGGAAGCTAAAAATCTAAAAACATTGTTATTTTCTAAATAATAAAATGTTATGTAATCAATTTTATAGAATATAATTCATTATAAATTATTTAAAATATTAGCATTTACATTTTGAAATTAGAAAGAAGCGTCTCTATTTAAGAAAACACTATTCTATGCATTTTATTTGGGTATATAAGCAGTTATATATTTTCGCTAAACATTTATAACGTAATATTTAAAAAATTGTATATCATGATTTTATACTTACAGAAAAAATTTTTATTGTGATAAAACTTTATTTGACATTTCGTCTAGAAATGCTATTTGTAATAATAAATTTAATTTAATTTATATATAATTATTAAAATACATTTTTCTCGTAAAATTTAAATTTTTTTAAAAATCCAAGAAAATATGAATAAATATTCCGAAAGAAATTTTTAAATACATAAATATAATTAGTATTTACTTTTTCTAAATTACTTATATTTATTTTTTTTATTATTTTACCATTTAATATTTTATTTATTAAATATATTTGCACGTTGATTTTAATTGTAATACAGCTATTTATATGGAAATAAACTTTCCAAATATTAATGAAAAGAGTAATCTTAAATATTATGCACGATATAAATTTGTAAAAGTTTTATGCTATCAATAAAAGCGGACTGCTTCGTTTACGTCAGACGAAAATGCTTAATGCTCACTTCTAGGAAAATTGAAAAGAATTATCCGATATAGTTATCTAGAGAGTGAATGGAGCGAACATTAACTTGGGACAGATAACTGCTAAGCAGAGTTAAAATGAACAACAAAAGATTAGTCACAAAATTTTCATCAATTTCCTTCTTTTGCAACATACTGGCATCTATTCAAACTGCCGGATTCTACATATATGTTTCAAAAGAGCGCATCATATAACTCATTCTTCTCCTTCAGCTTTAACATATTTAATCATTTTGGCCCGGAGTTAAGGAAAAATTGCTGTGTGTTAAAATGCTTTCAAATCCATCACTTTAGCTCAAAATACGTCCAGTGTTGCTTCCTTCGGGTAAAATGAAATATTTTAAGGTTAAAATGAAAAAGAATAACACTTTTGTTAAAAGAGGGAATTTAGTTTTAAGTTATATAAAAAATAATTTTATATTTCCGAGAAAGGTATTTAGTATATTAACTGGCTTTTTGAAGATACCAAATCGAAAATTGAACCTAAAATTAAATTTATATTTTTGCAAAAAATAGAGAAAATGTTTTATTTTTTTGTTTTATATGCAAAGATAAATTTATTTAGTTGAGTTTTTGAGACATGTTTACTGGGTGCTAAAGGACTATTACTTAGAATTTAGTCTAAATTGAATAAATTTTTAATCTGAATAACATCTTAAATGCTCTTATAAAAGGAACACATTTTGTGTTGTTATATTATTTATCTTTTAAAATTAGTTTACTCCTTAGAAGTTACAGTTAAATAATATTTTTCTAAATTCCCCAAACTTTTTGATTAATAACATTGAAATATTATGGTGCTCATGCATTAAGAAATTAGAATGTTTCTTGAACAAGCTTATAAGAATAAAGTATCAAGTTTAAAATCATATTATTTTACATGATTTGAGAGCTTGGATTCATCTTTTAGGCGCATATATATTTTTCAACAATACATTTCCATTTATCATTTTTACACTTTTTAAAATTTAAACTTTTCTGTTAGATAACCATTGTATCATTTCATTTCACTGTTGAGACATATTTGCATATTAGTTAAAAAGGAATTTTAGTCCAACGTAAGTGAATTTAATCAAGATTTATTGCAAATATTGTTACTGAGTTGAAATATGAAATTATATTTTATAAATTAATTTCTATATTTTAAAAAATGTCAACTTAAACTGGTTTTTATGTTTATCATTGTAACATATTTAAGCAAATTTATATTTAAATTTTCATTTCATTTAGTAATGTTTCTTGTAAACATCATATTGGAAATTTTTATTACACATTTGATCAAAGTAAATATATATGATTCAAAATAAAAAAAATAAAAAAAAAATTCTCCCATTTAAAAATTAAAAATGATCTTGAATAGCTTTATTATTAAGTATCAATATAAATTTTAAGGGCAGAAATGATGGTTAGTAACATTTAATAGAAAGTATCTTATTCCTTATTTTATAATAGCAAATTAATTCTCAAATTGTTCTATTGATATTTTAAACATCTTTTGTTTTGAATCATTCACAATAATTTGGATCAGAAAATAATTAAAAAAAAAAAAAAAAAAAAAAAAAAAAAAAAAAGAAGAATTTTTTAAATGATTTTTTTTTAGATTTCAATTTAATACTTGTGAAATATTTTATCAAATGATTCGCAAATGTACATAGTCAACAATTGTTTCAGTAATAAACATGACATAACATTTCACTGAAATGCTTAAATATAATACGGCATTGTTTGATTAAATTAATAAAGAAATTAAAGATTAGTGAGACTGCATTTATATTTTTTCTAGATGTTAGATATTAAGGAATACTGATTAGCATATTTAAGTCAATTACTAAATTCAATACCACATCACTTTGCTTACAGATATTGAATGACGCTTCATAGTTGAAGCTTTCCATTGAAGTTGTGCAATCACGTTGATTGCATTATCACTTTAATTCCTTTAGTGAAATAGTCGTGAGTTCAAATTAACGAAGATAGATAATTAACATCCAGCCATCATCATTTCCAGTTGGTCAGAAGCAACGGCTGAATTATTTGCCTCGTGATAAGTTAACTAAATTTATTTCCGATTTCAGATGAATCTAATTCGGAGAAGGATTGCGTTTGACGGTCTTATTCTGCCAAGTTCACTTCTAATACGTCTCCAAACAGGCTCTGAAGACAAAAGAAATTTCTAATCTAGGTCAAGTAAAAGGAAGATTCGTGACTAGGAATAGACATTCTAAGTTAATAGCACATAAAAAGAAAACGCATTTTGGATTTACTCGTGTTTTTCAGAAACGTTGGTTTGTTAATATGTACTAATAATTAAAATTTTTGCAGATTTTAATACTTCAATTATTTCAGTTTTAGCAATTACAATTTTTTTATTAATTTAGAGAAGTTTTAAATAAAATATATAAATAATTTATGTAAGTATCAATATTCCCATTAGAAAAAGTTTATAATTCTATATAATTTTCTGGGAATTGAGGAAAAATAAACTTTTTCTTCACCATATTTTGTTATGAAATAATCATTCTTGTGCTACATTTTTTTATGAATTTTAATAATTATTTTTACTGATTTTAAATGACTATTCTATTGAAAACTATTTTGAATGTTTCGTATTCATGTAAGGGAATTTTGACGGCTCGAATAGTTTTTAATTTATCAGATTACTCAGAAAGAATATGAAATTTTATTTTAAGATATGAGTTTCATAATTTTAAATAAAGAAATTTATTTTGAAGATGAATATAAACGATTTTTAATATTAAACTTTAGTTTGTTACTTATTGGTTTTTTAGTTTATTATTTATTTTTTTATTCAAAGTTTTTTTTATACTAATTAAAATATCTAAATTAATTATTAGAATTTTCACGTAAATTATTCCTGATTATTCTAGGATATTCCTTCTATTAATACGTTTATTCAACTCATAAATATATTTTATAGAAAGTTTAATTTATTTATACCACACATCACTATATATTAATACAGCGTACCGAATGGTAGTTTGAAATTTCCTTGGAATTAGCATAGCTTCTTAAAATTATTTAAAACATTTAAATAATTTAAAGAACAAAATTTCTGGCCAATATTTTATGGAATTAAATTCTATATTAGGTATTTGTACAACTAAGCTATCTTAAAATATATTTCATTATTGATAAACTACTTATTGCATTTTTGATAATTTTTTTAATTGTAATCATATTTATACGCCTTTCTTTAATTATATGTGTATATTATGCCACGTATGTATATAATTATATGAGTATAAAAACAAAACTTCCAAATCTTTAGTAATCAAGTGAAATTCGCTGCGTAACATTTAATACTATAATCAATATAGAAATGTAGCGAAACTTCAGGAAAACATAAAGTTCTCTTAATGAACACTCAGTCGTTTAACATCTGTTTAAAAATGGGAAAGGGAAGTGAACAATACTTCTTCTTTTTATTTGTTTTCACATACGTACGTGTTCTTTCATTAAGTATGCCTGACCTCAACGACCAACTCTTGATTTTGTGATTTTGATTCAAGAAAAGCTTAAAAGGTGGCTGGAGAGGAGAAATCAAGCTGAAGAAAGGCTCTTAGCAATGAGAAATATCTGAGCTTCTCTCTTGGTCTGAAGTATTACTTTACGAAGTTTTACACCATACGAGAAAGCTCTACTCAAGAAAAATTTAAAGAATTATCGATTTCCATACAATATTTAAGGTGAATTTTACATTTACTTTATTCAAATTGATATTGCAATTTCTTCCTTTACTTTTCATCAATTTTGAAGTAAATATAAAAATTCAAGTATTGACATCTCAATTTATGTTTTTAAATAGTTTCTTATTGTTGATGTAGGAATAGAAGGAATTAAATACATGCGTTTATACAAGATGGAGTTTTCATGAATAAATAAAATTGTAACTGCAACGTAAAAATTGTTTTAAGCTAATTTCGTTTGAAATATAATTTTAGTAATCAAAACAAGATTGAAAATTTACTAACTGATAAGCTGCTGTTATTTGTAATTCATTAATACTTGCAATACTTTAAATACTTATTTGAAACTAAATATTATTAAGATAATTCACATATTGTAAGTATTTTATATATTTCACAAACGGATTAAGCTAAAGTTATATTGTTAAATGTATTTAATTACTAAAGTAAGTTCTATTATTAAAGAAAGTTCTGAAACAATACTCTAAATTCATGTACAATAATGTCTTAAAAGTCAGTTAAAAATTGATGATTTAATAAGGTTTATTGGATTCTTATAAACTTATATTAATTTTATTCAATTTTTATAAATCAAATTTTATACAACTGATATTAGATATTGCTGAAATATAGCAGTTACTTTTTAAATTTTTATAAAAGGCATTACCTCTTACTGTGCATATATATAACATAGGAAAATGATTTTAACAAATCTACACAAATACTTAAATGAATATTTATTATCCAATAATCTACAAGGTGTAATCAAATCAAAAAGTACGAAATGACGTAAAAACGTAACAGTTTTTTTTTTTTTTTTACGTTTTACGCGATCACAACTCCCTGTACCAAGCTTGGGATGAGTTTTACCAGTTTTGGCAGAGGTTACTGGATAATTTATTTGATAGTTTTCTTAGAGTTACAACTGGGGCTGCTAAGCACTTGAAAAAAGAAAAATTGGTAAAAGAAATAAAAATATTTACATGAACTATGAAGGTTAAAGTAACAGATGCTCCATTAAATGCATGGAAAATCGCAGTTTACTACATGCATGGTAAAGTTATTTGCTTGATTTTCTGACAATTTCTTTTATTAGGTAAAGTCAAATTCTTTTGCTATAGGTAAGGTTCTTTTTGCCTGCTAAATTTCTTCTGTTTTTATCCAAGAGAAAAGTTGCTCTTTATCCATTAGAAAGTCTATTATACTATTGAGTCTGGAATGTCGATTTTTCAAAACTTTCTTTTTCCAAAGTGTCTCCCAATGAGATGATGGAGCTGGCAAATGTCAAGATGTTGTAAGTGGACATGCTGTGAAATAGTTAAGTAGCCTTCCCTCTTCTCCACATGAGTAGTATTGAGTTGCAGCTATATTGAATAGTTAAAAATAAGTAGGGAAGGGGACATAGCCAGTGAGGAAAAGTGTCTCATCTCTGGACCAATACAGGGGGTACATAGAAACAGAAAATTCAAAATCGAAGCTGGAACGGCTTGTATTACCATTCATCCAGTCTTCCTGCCAGTTCTTCATTACCTGGTATCTGAGGGTGGTTTTTATTGAGCATCGTGGAAGAGTTATGATTGTTTTTTGGTCGTCTATATGGCAGCATTTTTAGCATCTCGGTCAGCATTTTCGTTACCCGCAGTTCCCACATGGGCTTTGACCCAACTGATGGTGATGTGAGGAAAATTGATAAGATCATTCTGGATGAATCGCACTATAAGGCTTTTACTGGTATTGTTCAAAATTGACTTAATACACGCTTGCTGTCAGACCAAATGGAGACTGGATATTGATGTTGCTTACTTTGATTAACGGCCTCTCTTAAAACTAGAATTTGTGCTTGAAATACTGAATTTTCGCCTCTGAGCTTGGTCTGCCAGGCTGATATGTAACCATCTCTACCACATGTTCTACTTGATTTCTGTTTTTGATCAATCGGTGAAGATACTGATCTTGCCATCTTCAAAGGTTGGAACATTAGTTCTCTCATCAATTAATCTCTTTGGTTCCAGATGTAAAATACTCGGATGTATTGAATCTACTTTTATTTCGACTTATATATCTGATGATAGTGAGAGAGGAGGATCAAGGGAGAGAATATGGAAACTTGTAACATGAATAAATTTTGCTTCTGCTTCTATTGTAATTTTACGTGGTGGGATTCATATTATTACTTGAAGTGTTGACGTTGGTGTTCTTCAAAATGCTCCTGTGATGTTAAGGAGAAATTTTCGCTGTATAGAATTTAGCTTCATGGATATTTTGGCAGGGAGTGGAGTTCTCTAAATGGTTGCTCTATAAAGAAGCATTCTTCCAGTTATGGTTTTATGTAACACTGTGCAGAATGTTTTTGAGTGTCCTCAACGACTACCAACAACTCTTTTGAGTTTTTCATAATGTTTAATGGATTTATTTCCCTGGGTTGTAATATGAGCTTTGAAATTTAGCTTTTTATCAAATGTAATGCCCAACAATTTGATGGTATCTGCGTTTTTCTATCGTTGATCACCTAATAGAATTTGCAGCCAACGTTGTAGCTTAGCAATTAAGAGAAATTTGGTTTTTTTCAACGAGATCTCAAGGTTGAAACCACCTGTCCACGATTTAAAAAGAACAAGAGCTTTACTCGCTACTTTCCCCAGATTCTTTTCTCTTTATGTTGCCACCACAAATTTAGAATCGTCTGTAAAAGCTTGAAGATGTACTGTGCTTTCGGCATCCAGAGCTTTTCCTATGCTGGACCAGTCAAAAGACCGGGGCTGCTGAAGAAGAGTGTGGTTCTGCTCCATGATAACATGCATCCACACGTTTCCAGAGTCAAACACATGGAA
>JAPDSC010039263.1:0-17192 GCA_026290005.1 Latrodectus geometricus
AGAGAGAGAGAGGGGAAGATGAAACAAAATGTGGTAACTGTAGTTATTTTGGGTTTTAATCTTTCAGTTACATAAAAATTAACAACTAGCGTTTGAATTTAATTAAATCATACATTATCAATTTGCAAAAACATGTGATTATTATTCATTTGTTTTGAAGTGCATTATAAGTTTAAATTAATTTATTATTCATATTACAAAACTCGCTGTTTTTTTGTATTCTATAAAATTTAATTTGAAAATTTAAGGAAAATGTTTATATTTATTTCAATATCTTTAAATACCAGATTTGCAGTTAACAAAATGGGTAATTTGCGTGTTTAATGTTAAGAAAGGAAGAACTGTGATCAATAATTATTTTAATCAACAAACGTACTAGATTACCACATCTCTGTTAAGTATTTTAATAAATAAATATGGTCTTTGTTTCTTTACCTGATATGGTGCTGTAAAGAACAGCTTTGGTGGTTGGTGCAGCTGTTGATGGAGTTAAAGCATCTGAATTGATGTTGGAAGGCGTAGCTCTTCCGGCTGGGACAATAATTGATGAACCAGCTATACTAGTTGGTGCAGCAGTACTAGATGTGGTGCTGAGCAGCGAAGTCTTAGTCACTGGTGCAACGGAAGTGGGACTACTACTCTCTTGACCTGGTATGTGAATTCGTGGAAAAGAGAAACAAATCATTACGTTGTAATTAAAATTGTTTTCGATACTGAAATAAGAGCAGTATATTTCACAATACGATGAACAATTCCTCAGTAAATCATAAATGTTTTAAATATATACATGTATGAAAGTGAAATAAAATTATGGTACGAAATATAGTAAACTTGAGAACTAGTAAGTTCTACGTCTCAATTTTTTTTAATATAAAGAAAAATTCTAATACTAATTTTTTCAACTGAGTGATTGTACCATTGGAGGAAGAAATTTTTTTTGAGCTTTCCATGAGAATGTATTCATTTTTCACAGAAAATGAGAATTCAAGTATTAAAGAAAAATTAATATTTCTTTTAATAATTAGTAATCCTTGTCCTATAATATTACTCAATAAATCTTTTTAAAATATGTACTGCTATACTTAAAAATCATATTTGCTTGGATTAAGTAAAAGAAAATTCAATATTTTTAGAGAAAAATTTCAAAAACTGATTAAAGAGAATTTTCAGAAGAATAGAATTCTAAAATTATTTCAGAAATGCGTTTTATTTAAATAATTATTATATTTATCAAACATTATATGCTTAAGAACATTTCAAGTAACAAATAATTGATTATTCCAATGGAGAAATTAAAAAATATATATTGAATAATTTGCATTTTAAATCTGTTTAAACGCGTATTGAATGTTTCCTTTGTAATAATAATGATTAAATAGCGTTTAGTTCTACCATATTGTTATTCATATAATTAAAGTTAATTGAAAGATTACTATGTCATCAAAAATGCTTTTTTATAAAATACTATCATTCAAAAGCTGAATAATTTTATTGCTTTAAAAGCAAACACAAAAAAAAAAAATACAGATTATATTGCAGAATAAAATAGAAAAGTAAAACTAAAATAAAAAAAAACCTTTGCACTTATTAAAATTAAGTTTTATGAAAAATATCTAGCAAAAAGATAGTAAGGCCATTTCAAATTTAAAAGTTCATTCTTCATTGAAATATTCTCAAAAAAAATTATTTTCTTTCTCATTATAATTATATTGAAGATTTTTAATATTTTAATTTATCTGCTTAGCAAAGTACATACATAGGAGAGTAGTTGAAATAATTCGGTTGTTTAATCAACAAATGTAACTCTATTCTAAATGCTTTTCTGTCATTTTTTAATATGCATTAATTTCTAATTATTTATAAACTAGTATTCTTTTTTTTAATTTAAAAGTTTCCTAGATCTACATAAAAATCGTCCCTTATATGTAACACGGAGAGTGATTCTTTGGTTTAATTATACTTAAGTTAAAGGATTGGCTACAATGTTTTTAAATTTTATTTTGACTGGTCCATCTAAAAATTATAAAACGTTTGTATATTTTGATGTTAAATTTCCAAAACAAATACATTCTTTATTATATGTATTAGTTTATCTTCCATATATCATATATTCTATCAGTTATTTTACTTATTATCATAGTATTTGATGCTATCGATTAAAAATCTATTTAAAAAAGATCTAAAAATCATATTCTTTAGATGAGTAACGTTCAAACAAAAGAAATTGCATTCATTATTATCAAAAAATGGTTGTGCAAAACGGGAAACACATTTTAGTTTAAAAACTGAGTTAGTATTCTTCTCAACAATAAAAAATATAAGGGCTTAAATATATATTTCAAGATTTAGCTATCTCGTTATCATAAAACATAAAATTTACCAGAAAGATGCTGAATTTACTGTTTTCCATGATTTTACAGCAGTGTAAATATTTAAAAAGCTCTGCTGTAGGTGGTTTTTATGAACTCGTAAAAACAATCAACACAACTCATAAAATCCTGAGTTAGTAAAATAGGAGCAGTGAAAAGAGTAAAACATCATACAAGATGCAGTGATGCAAGCATTAAACATGAGGATTTTCAAAATAAAATGATGTAAAACAACTTTTCTGTAAATAATACTATATTACATTAATATAACATGTAATATTACGTTAATCAATAAAAAATACCTATATTGAAGTATTAATAAAAATTATATTTTATTTTTTGAAATACTATAATCTCTCGGTTATAAGCTAGAAATAATGGGAAAACGGTAATCTTTGCTTCCGTATATCGTGTAATCCGTTGTTGATTATACACAAAAAACTTAAAATATATATATAAAGATGTACTGCAGGCGTTTAATTTAAATGGAAAAGTTGAATTATCAAATATGAATTTTACTGTAACTTAGAACTAAAAATATAAATTTCTAGAATAACTTTAAGAATAGAAATTTTAATAATATTATATAATTATTTTATCAAATTATTAGTAGTAGCATGAATTTAATTTTCATGGAATAGCAATGAGAACAACGAATTGGGAGTCGAACTGTAGATTTTATGAAGTGAAATATTATCATGCTAGGTCCCTGAACTTGGTGTCAATTATTGAGTTCTGTCTTTATGTATGATTTCATAATTGCTCTTACGCAGTGCAATTCTTATTGACCAATCTCAATCTGTTATTGAGGATATTGAAATAAACAACTTTCAACGGTAACTGGCATTATACCAGAATGCTTACATTACATTATTAAGCGTTATGTTGTCGCAGAACTGTTCTTTTGGAGAGGCGTTATTATGGCATTTAGAACAGGTCTGCAAGTTTAAATCGGAACTATGACAAGCGAAATTTATCGAGAATACATTCTTTAACAACATGTCTGTTTGTTTAGGATTGTCACGGGAGCTGAATTTTTGTTTATGAATGACAACGCCCGCCCTCACTGTTCGAATATCCTCAACGACTGCTTCCAATAGGAAGAGTGGTTGACTATATGGAATGACCAGAATTCTTACCTTACTTGAATTCGATAAAACATGTATGAGACATATTTGCTTGATGAATTGCAACCCATCAATCACTTCCTACATCTGTACCAGACCATTGGACAGCATTGCTTGCTGAATGGAGTTTTCTGCCCAACTGCAGCTAAATACTGTTATCCTCAACATGCTCCGGTTGTTGTTCGGTCTCTATTTCCTCATATGGGGACTTATTATTCCATCATACTAACAACGTGCTGTTCTACTGTTTTACGGACGATATGTGCTGTAAGTGCTTCAGGAATATATAATTGGTTTTTGTATGCCTGGTGCCATATGTACACCTCCTCTTTTGTTCTTTCATGTTTGCTTAATAAATGGTATTTATTTATAAATTTCTTTTGTTTTGTTTTTGCACCTTGAGTTGTCTGTGCTGGCATTATACTTAATCTATATTATAATATATATTTTTCATTTAATAAATGTTTATGATATAAATAATTTTTTAACGCAAAACTAATTCAAGGTGCAGAAATTTATCATTATGATGGCTTAATAAAAATAAGGATTTTTTAAAAATTAAAATGACATGATGCTTTGAGAAAAAAACCAAATCTAAATGTACTGCAGCATGTAGTGGTTATGCATGTCTAAAGCAACAAATATTTTCATAAATTAAATATGAAGTTTATAAAAAGTATTGCAATCATAAAAATGGTAAATTTTTATGCTTGCATATAATTATCAAAACCATTGTTTATTGAAAAATTTCCATGGCTTTATTCATTCAGGTAATTTCTTGTCATAATGGTTTTGGTAATTAGATTTTATTTTCAATTATTTATATACTAAAATACTTTAGCAACCGCAAAAATAATTTTTTATCTTCTTGTTCTTACCAGGTTTTGAATAACACCTTCAGTTAATTTTTTTTTTTTAATTTTCTGTGTTGAAATAATAGAAATACAATCAACTAATTTTTCGGGAACCTTAAGATATAATAATTATAATGTGTACAGATGCAAATGTTTACTATATATTCAAATAATATTAGAAACCTCAGAATAAACAGGTGTTAACGAAATCAAATAAAAGTACTAAATTAAGAGCTTCTAACTTCTTTAAGAATCAAGCTCATTTGAAGCAGTTTCATATCACTATCATTACAGTTCCTGTCCTTATTTCATCGTGAAAATTTAAAAATAAGCATTGAAGATTCTTTTTTTGAAAAAAATATTCAGAACATAATATATTTTCTTGTAAAATGAACACTTAGAACAGCAAAGTAGAAGATTTGACAAATTTGAAAAGAGTTGGGCATAATACTATGCTAAGCTCAGAATAATGACCGGGAAAAACCTAGATTAAAGAAAATAAGTATTTTATGCTTTTATAAGTTTTCTTCTCTTAATTAATAAGCTATCTTGTCCATTTCGACAAAGAAATAAAATTTTTTTTAGATGTCAAGGCACAAAAATTTTGAAAAAATCCATGGTGGGTTATACATTTTTAAATGCGTCTTATTTTATTCAAACCACTTACAAGTCTCCTGAAAGTGCATTTCTACTGCTAAAAATGAATTAAAGATCTGAAAAAAAGAGAAAGATAATATATACAAATGAATAGATGGAATCTTTCTATGCGCTGTAATTATTTATCAGTATACAGAAAATTGACAACTTTTATAACATGGAAAAACGCGTATAGAAAAACGAATTTAGATTTCTATATTAATTTGTATTAAATTATTTTTAGTCATACTACCGAATAAAATAAAATCTTTCAAAATATAAAAAATGTATTCAAAGCAAAATAATAAATAAATATAAGTACTGTGCTTTCTTATAATCCATTGTTAATCATATAAAGCTTTTCAATTCATATTTATTTTATAAAAAAGGCATTCAGAATAATAAATTCCGTAATAATAAATTGCAAATAAAAACCAGATTTTATTAGACTTATTTTGTAAATCGTTTTCTTGAGATATGAAATATTATTTTGATATTAATTTAATATTATTTTGATTTAATATTATTTTCATAATAAATTACGAGGATATTATTAATTTATATTTCTTTAAATAGATTTTACATAAAAATTGCTTATAATAATAATTTTATCTCAGAAAATGGGATATTTATAATCTCTACTTATGGACTTGGTAGAGTTAGACAATTTTGGTTCAGATGGGAAACTAATAGTTGAAGGTGCAGGTGTCAATTGTGTAGCTAAGCCTATAAAGTTGAGAATAAATCAAATATTATAACTTATAACTGTTTTTTCCAAAATAAATGTTAACTAACATATTGACGTGAGATATTTTAAGAGTTCTTCATAAAATGTTAGAAAGTTGTATATATATATATGTTTAAAAATCTAACGTAAAATTAAAATAACAAAAAAATCTTTGTTTGAACTAGACTAAAAAAAGTTAAAAAATTCTAAATAATATATAAAATAAAATACTTTTGTACAATGTATTGAGCAAAAATAATTGACTCACTTTGATAATCTGAATATTCTGATGGTTTAATTTCTCCATTTGGATAAATCTTGTAATTAAAACTTCCAAATTCAAGTTTCCTATAAATATTGTTGTTTTCAAGTTTACCTAAAAGACAATCATTTAAGATTTTACTGTTAAACTTAGATTTCAATATTTATTATTGTGATTTTTTTTGACTGAAAAATAGAATATTGAATTTATAATTTACAACCACAATAACAAACAAATGGTAAATTTATAAAAAAAGACTAAAATCCCTAATGATCCTAAAATATAAGAATGAACTGTTTTTGAAGAACTAGTTATATATTGTTATGGAAATTCGACAGGTTTTTTTATTAATGAATCAAGTAATTGAAATTAATTAGTCACATGTTAATTCTTCAGGTACATTTGAAATACTAACGCATACGAACATCTTGAATTAATTCAATATTATTAGTTTGTTGATTAATTGTTTCAAGATATCTCATTACTATATAGGATTATATTATATAGGATTTCATGAATAATATGAAGTAAATGAATTAAATTCAATAAAGTTTTTTATTGTTTTAAAAGGTTAAAAAAACTATATTAAAATTAATTTTTTAATAAAACATTGAAAATCCAAAAGGTTTCTTTTAAATAAATTTATCTTTAAATAAAGGAGAGTTATTCAAATTTTAATATCTGATAAATAATATTCCAGGTTCATTTTCTCAAAGTAGAATAGTTTTCATTCTTGTAGAAATGGCTCTGAATATAAGCACTTTTATCAAAACTACCCTATTTCAATGAAAAATATCTTTACATTTTAGAACAACAATGTATTGAATGCTACATACTTTTTCTGCACACTTTAGAGAAATTTAGCAAGTTATTGATTGAAGTAAAAATATCTCGGTAATTGAAAATAACATTGTACGTATTTCCGATTTTATTTACTATGTAATTCTCATTTTTGCTTTGAACATTTTCTTTTATATCCAGCTTCTCATTCTCAATATATTTTTTATACCCTCACACTTAAAACTTCTTCAGAACTAAAAAGAGTTTCCCAAAAGCATCCCCAACAAAAGTAGCACGATTATGTTTCAATCAAAACCAGAAATTGTCTGAAAAAGGAAGAAAAATGCTATGTATATTTCTATTTCATTTTTTGTTATGTTTCTTTTAATTACTTCAACGAATAATTTTTATGTTAAATATTGTTTGTTAAAACAAATTACTAATTATCTTGTTTTAAATAGATTACATTTACTTAGACATAATGAAACTTAAAATTTCAATTTTTAAAACTGATTTTGTTTATTGTTCTCATTTTATAAAAGAAAAAAAATTTACCATTTTACTAAAAGAAACAAGTTTGTGAAACAAATTTCGAATTTTCTGTTAAATGCATTTTTTTTTTAAATTAAAGGAAAAGATGAAGATTTACATCAGGCTCTCAAATTTCATACTCTTTTTTTTATTTCTAATGGCGAGCACCTTTGAGCAAGTAAGTATATTTGCCCATTTGCCGCAACAAGGCCGGAAATTGCTACTCATTTTATCGTTACCCGGTGGGCACCTGTGAACCAAGTCACGGAGGTACGAGTAGCATCGCCCACGCCACACCACCACAAACCCGTTTATAGGGCGGGCCACATTCATCCATCATCTGAGGAAAGGACAAGAAACAGAGAGTGGGAGAGAGAAAGAGAAAGTACATCCATGCCCGAGCCGGGATTCGAACCCAGGTCCTCCCCAACCGTAGTCAGTTACGGTAACCACTAGACAGGTTGGGTGGCAAGTTTCATATTCTAGATTAAAGAATTTTATGAATAACTTTGCCTTACGAAGGAAGAAAATAAACCAGCTTATATTCATATAATCATGAAGTTGGATATGAAATAAGGATTAGTCAACAATATATTAGTCAACAATACGTTTAAAGAGACGAGATATGCTCTACGAAACATAAACTACAATGTGATGTTTATTTGTAAATAAATCGGAGTAAATAATTGTGCTTTTTATTGTAATCTATTTGTGCAAATTTTGTTAATGCTAAATTTATTACTTTCGCGATATATCCAGAAAAGTTTCAAATTTTACTTAGTCTTTTAAACCGAATCATTTGAAATATATAGCTAAAGGATGTCTTTAATGATATTATAGGGCATTTATTTTTCTTTAGATGGAAAAAGCACGCAGAAGCAAACTCTAAGAATGAGGTCAGCTGTTGTAGCATCTCGCTTTTTAAGCCGATACTGTCAGTTTTACTTTCTTCATTTTCATTAAAATTCAATGTTATATTTTACATATTTACCCCGTTTTTGTTTTTAAAAAAAATTGCAGGAATTAATACATTTCCTTTTAAAATGATATCCTTAGAACTGCAGAATAGAAGATTTGACACATTTGAAAAAAATGATATAATATTAGACTAAGCTCAAAAAAATTATTCGGAAATCTAGATGTAAAACGTATTCTGTGTTTTTATGTTTCTTTCTCTTAAATAATAAAAAAAAACTTGTTCTAGTCGTCAGATTAATAAGAGTTACAAACTTTTATGTCTTGCCACAGAAGTTTGGAAAATATCAATATTGGTTTATAACATCCTAGTTCGTTCAGACTATTTACATTTTTCTTAATAGTGTTCTTCTAATGATATAAGAGAATGAATTGAGGTTGTGAAAATACAGAAAAATAAAAAATAATATATGCAGATGAATAAGCTAAAATTTCTAATTCCTTCTTAACCTTTACAGTTATATATAAAATATATAAGTTTTTCAATTATAAAAAAAACTAACTATTATAAAAATCTTATTAGTAACATGTATAAATTACTATTAGTTATATTACCATGAAAAGTGAGAAAGTACTTCAAAATATTTAAAGTGAGTACAAAGAATTAAAAACATGCATACTATATCATTCTTATAATATACAGTTAATCATACAAGGTGTTTTAATTTATATATAATTTATAAAAACAATTCAATTATAAATTTCCAAACAATGAATCGTTGATAGAAAAATGAACTTTAATTTACATGAGATAAGTTTCAGTGAGTTATGAGATGTTTTTTGATATTATTTATTTCTCTAAATATTTTATCGAGCATAACTACGAGGGTATGATTAATTTATATTTCTTTAAATAGGTCTTATAGAAATTGCTTATAAAATTAAGTGTATTTTGGGAATTGGAAGTTTATATATTTTATTTGTGGATTAAGTAGAATAAGATAATTTTTGATCAGATCGGAAGCTGTTGCTTGAAAATGAGGTGCAGCTTGTGTAACTTTGCTTATAAAGCTGAGTAAAAATTAAGGCTTTTCAGATATTAATAGAAGCTATTCGCAAGTTTTTACAAATATATTCATATAATGTATGAGAATTTTAGTTTACATTTGAAGTTTTATTTAATGGTGTAGTATAAAATAAAATTATTGAAAAATTCTATTTAAACTAGTATTCCTATAAAGATAAGAAAGATATACGTGAAAATAACAAATTTTATTTCTATTCTAACAGTAGTTATAACACTTTTTACTTATTCACAATTACTACAACTCTCTGTAATTTTAAAAACTTAATTATTAATTAATTTTGAATTAATTTTAGTTAAGGCAGTTTGTTTCATTATAAACGATTGAAAATTATTTTATATATGAAATTATTAAAAAGGAAAATTTTAATTTTAAAGTAATGGTACAATGATTCACTAAGTATTGAAGTTCCGTTGGCGTTATGACTTGAAACCTCAGATTTATGTATTAAAGATATATTACATTGTGTGAAAATTGCATACAATTGTGCCATGCGTTTTTAAACGAATTTTAGTTTATTCAAACTACTTACATTTTTCTTAATAGAATTATTCTAAAAATGTAATAGAATAAATTAAAGATAAGAGAAAAGTGAGAAAATAATATATACAGATGAATAAGTTGAGTTTTGCATTGCGTCTTTAAATAGCTTTTAATAAGAAATAGAAAGCTTACAAATTTTGTAATAAAAAAACTTTTGTGGAAACCTTTTTTGTATGTACACATTACTGTTAGTTAGACTATCGAAGAAAATGAGATTTTTCAAAATTTGGAAAACGTGTGCAAATCATAATAGTAAATTAATAAACATGAAAACTAATAAAATACATTTAATATATTGTTTAAAATATAAGAAGTTTAAATTTATAAAAAATCTTTCATTAAATATAATAAGGAATTGTTGCTAGAGAAATTAATTTTCATTAGGCTCAAAAAATTAGTGTTAGTGTGATTTGAAATGTAATTTGATAAAATTTGTTTCAGTAAAATTTTATTGAGAAAAAATTACGAGTAAATATTTAATTTATATTTCAATATAAATTAAATATATCCTCCTATATAGAATTTATAAAACCTACTTACAATAATAACACTAAGAAAAAGAGAAGTTTATAAATTAGAAAAAATTAGATATAAGATTATTATGGAGAGAATGAGAGTTATTAAGAGAATGAGAATATTTCTTTACCTGGGGATTCTGTAGAATAAGACAATTTTTGTTCATAAGGAATACTGCTGCTTGAAGATGCAGGTGTGGATTGTATTGCTTCGTCTATAAAGTTGAGAATAAATTAAATACTATTATTCATTCTTCCAAAATATATTAGGTTGTTCGGAAAGTTATTTCGTTTTAAATGAAAATGAAAAACGTATAGCGAATAAATATTTTATTGAATTGTATATTTTCAATTCTAGTCCAATACCTTTTACCATATTTCTGGTCGTAGCATGATTTCATACTCATAGAATGGTTGGTTTACTCTAGCAAAAGACTAATTCAGGTGGGAAAAACGAAATGACTTTCCGAACAACCCAATATATTAATTAATATATGCACACAATTCGCGAGCTTTAATTAATATGTTTACATTAAAAAATTTATGTAATATTCTAATATAAAATGAAAAAAATAAGCAAACTGTTTCAGAATTAAAATTTAATAAAGAGGAAAAATTCAAAAAGAAATTACACAAGTCTTTTGTAATTTCTTCAAGCATTTTTGTTGATTGTAATTATAGAATTATGTACTGATTCACACATTTTTTGTACTACAGTACTTTTGAAATTTTAATTTTTGTTGTGAATTTTGATTCAATTTTATTGAAAGTAATTTATTTGATTATAAAAGATTAAAAATAATTTAATATGAAAATGAAAATTTTAATTTTAAAGTAATAATAAAATTATTCATCAAGTTTGAAGATTTGTCTGGATTATGATTTGAAAAATTGGATGAATTAAAGATATTCCGATTGAAAATCGCATGTAAAGCATAGCATTTAATTAACCAGATAAAGCTTTGAAAGTGCAATGGAGATAAAATTTTAATATTTCGATTATTCAAGTAATAAAAGAATTGTTTCTTGAGAGTCAATAAATTAATAGATATGCATTATGCATTATTTCACAAATTAACTATACAGCATGAAAATAGTCCTTTTTTTATCTGTATGATTCTTTTTGCACAATGTATTGAGAAGACGCTTTGACTTACCTTCATAATCTGAATATTCGGATGGTTTGATTTCTCCATTTGGATAAATCTCGTAATTTAATCCTACAAATTCAAAATTACTGTTATTGTATTCAAGGTTACTTAAAAGATAAATGCATAAAACTTCATTGTTACTCATAAATTTCATTATTTATTATTGTATAGGTCTCTTTTATTTGAAAACAGAAAACTGTGGTATAAATTATTTATAACCACAATAGCAAATAAGCTATAAGCATAACAGAAAAGCCTTAAATTCCTTGATGATGTTTCTAAAATAAAAGAATTATCTGTTTTATTAAAATCAATCTAAATACTATCAATAAAGTTTAAAGCTTTTATTTATTAATCTAACAGATTATTAAAATCAATAAATTATATGAAGTTGTTGGGTGCATTTGAAATACCAGAGCGTGCACAATCGTAAATTTATATGAAATAAATAAATTAAATTTACGAAAAATTAAATGTACTCCAAACGAAAACATTATTTAAATAAATGCGTTTTTCTAATAAATAAAAGGTTAATGCAGATAAAGATTAAAAGATAATTTGAATTTTTGCAAAATAAAATTCTATACTTATTAACTCAGATTATGACAATTTTCTTTTTTTGAGAAATGCTTCTGAATATAGATATTTTGTTCAAAACTGCAGTTGAAAACTTCAATGACAATAGTTTTATATTTCAAAAAAGCTATTTATATTAAAAAACTTACTAATTACTGATTAAATTTAAAATGCCTGGTAAATGAAGATAATATTTTACGAATTGCAGTTTTTATTTAAGATATAATTCCCTTTATTTTCTTTTAATTGACTTTCATATTCTTTATACCTTTTCCATTTTCTCGAATCCACAACGTTCCACAGAAGAAACTCATCCTAAATTATCTTAAGCAAACGGAACACAATGTTTTTTCAATAAAAACTGGAAATTGTTAAAAAAAAATATTCTGTAAATGTTTCTATTTTATTATTTGTTTTTGTTTGTTTTAATAACTTTTACGGAAAAAATTGCGTCTTGTATCGTTAACCAAAATAAATTATTAAATATCGAATTATAAATAGATTATACTTTCTTAAGCATGATAAATTTTAAAAATGATTGTTTATTTCTGTCCTCTTATGGAAAAAAAATTGATAAATAATTAAAATAATATTATGTTAGTACTATATTTTTAGAAACAAATTTAGTATTATCTGTTAAAAACGTTTTGTTTTTTTAAATTAAAGAAAATGATGATGAACATTTCATCAAGACGTAAGGCATTCCAATTCCATATTCTAGACCAAAGAATTTTAAATATAGCTCTGCTTTATCAGGGAAGAAAATTCTAATAAATAAAATTTAATAAATATTAATTGGCCAAATTTTCTTTTTCCCTGATCTCTTACGTAAGAATGATGAGTATGAGATTTTAAAATAAATCTAGATATGATAGCTATTATAAAAAGTACTAATTTCTCAGAATATTTATTAATTCACAAGAATTGACCAAGTAATTGATCTAGATTAATAACGCTTAAAAATTGAAGTATTTTGATACACGTATTTGAAACTTATCTTTATTAAAACGTTAAATCAGGAAAAGTGTGCAGGCTGTTACAACTTAATAAAGTTCTTCTTTTGGTAATGTATGATCGAGAAATCGTTAACATTTTCTTAGTGGAAAAAATGTGCAAATTAAATAAATGACAATAAACTTTAAATATTTTTAAAATTTAAATAATATTAAACTCTATTAGAATGAATACATTTTTAGTTTTTTGTAATTATCATATTTTTTAAAAATAATTGCTCTTAGTAAAATAGTAATCTTTAATTTTCTGGTATGTTTTACTCAAAAGTAAATGCTTCGAAAGTTATAGCATGTGTATTTTTGAACACAATAAAGAGAAATACTTAGTAAAATTTGAATTGAGAAATATGAAAACATTTAAGTAAATATGAGGACTATAAAAAATTGAAAATCTCATAATCTTTATATTCCCTCGATTATCTTCCGTCAAATAACATTAGAATTTAACATGAAGAAAAAGCAGAGTTACATTTAAATCATTTCAACAGAAGTGAAGAGTCTGCTATAGTATACTTTAAAAGCTATAGTTAAAGAGTTGAATGTGATATTTTGAAAAAAATCTATTAGACGATCATAAAATTAAATATGTTTTCCAAGAATAAATCTATTTTAAGAATCATTCATAAATACAAAATAAATTGAAAATTTTATCCTCCCCATACAGATCAAATAATGAACTTCAGTTTTAAGTTTTCTTCCTTTATTTTTCTGCAAGCCACTCAAATAAAAAGGATTTAAACTTGTAAATGTTAAAACTTTAAATCAGTTTTCAATAAGCTGTAAATTTTTGTTATGTCGAAATATGACATAACAATACACAGTTTTATATAAAGAGAATTAATTGGTTTAACCAAAAGTTTTCTTACGGTGTAGTGAAACTATCTAATAACAAGGATATCTGGAATTCTATGATGACTAAAGCAGTTATACTTATTCAATTAATTCATATATACATTAATTATATCTTTTCAACTACCAGTTCATATTCTCTACACCTCACTAAATACCTACTTCATAATCTCGAAACTCATTAAAAAAATCAACATATGGCATAGCATACTTTACAATCATAATCTCTATAATATTCCAAAAAGGAAACACAATTTTATTCTATTCAACATAAATATATCATAAAAAACCCATCAATATTTTGATAAATTAGATTCGAATATGATAACTTTCTGTCACAAGAGCAACCATCTGATATTTTCTGGTTGAATTTACTTTAAAAATATCAGGTGGTTGCTTTTGCTGTTTCCTAGTTAGATTAAGGAATGCGTAAATATATTTCAAAATTTTAATGCATATCTAATTATACAGCAAGGGAATGAAAGAGTATCTTGATTTTTATGCGAGAGAGCAAACAATTTTTCAAACAAGTATACATATTGCACTTTATATTACATTTTATTATAAATTTCTAATTTTATGTTTTCAAATAACTGTTGGTTACTTCCAGTGATGTGTTCGAACAACTCAAAGCAATTTTTATAAAGATTTCATCCTACGGGTCTTAATATATTGCTGTAAGCCTCTGATTATTATATTTAAGCTATTTATGAGTAAATTAGATGTTTTGCAAAATAAAGCACTTCTTTAATAAGTTCTTAATCAAGAATTTCTTTATTAAGCAATTCTTTAATAATAACTTTCTGTTTAAGTATACTAATTGATGCATTGCTATATTTAACAGAAAAAAGTAAACCTCTTGAAATCATAATGCAGGAAAAAGCAGTTATTTTTTATTAGAAAAATTAAGATAAATCTACGATATTTTTTGGAAACAATATCCTTCTAAAAATTGAAATGGAAAAACTTATTTTGATTTTCTTCATAAAGTCATGGAAAAGCGTTCTATCTTCAGTTTGTATGGTGAGATACAATATCTAGAGTAGCCTTTCAATCTTGTGATTTTAAGTATTAAAACTGTTTGTAACATCATTCGTCACACATTTCCTAAGGAAGAACAACCACCTGAAGTTTTAATATATTTTACACTCAAATCCCTGGAAACTTAATATCTTGATTGGATTAGAATATAGAGGGATGAATCACATTCAACTGATGACATGAAATGTTGAATTGAATTATTTATATTTGATAATCTGGAATTGTTTTAAGATGATAAGAACTAGTCTCATAAGATCAACAATGCTAGATTAGAAATTTGATTAAAATTATTTTAAAATTAGCTTAGACAGTTGTCATTGTGTATCAACCAATATCACTATTATCTTAAAATTGTGTTAACACAATTATCGTAAACTTACTTGATCAAATGACAACTATTTAAACTACTTCTTTAATGTAATTTCTCTATTATTTGTTGTATTCAATGTAAAATTTATCTAAAACCCCACAGAAATAAAGAGATTCATTTTATCCCACAGTGGACCTTGTCCATTGTAGATTGAATGGTAATCAACAAGATGATCTATTAAAGAAAGAGGGGGTCTAGGGGTCTCATACATAACTAAAAGTGTGATTTTTCTTTTTCTACTGCTCAATATATTTTTAAATATATTTCAATCTTCAACTGTCACCAAGTCTAAATTACATATGAATGTGAAAAATGTTTGTATTAGAATACATTATTTTCTCATTAGTATTCTACCGAGCCCAACTTCATCCCTTTAATAAAGTTACGAATAGAGACCATTTTGAATAATACATTGCTGTTTGTAGAAAATCTGATGCTGAGAGGTAACTGAGTATGGATCACAGCAAGGGACTCTTTTTTTATTATTCAGAAAATTGACAATTTTAACACTTTTCACTAGAAATAAGTAGAATATTAAAATTAATCAATGGGGAAAGACTTACAGCATTTATTCAAAATACTAATTCTCACTATTATTTAAGTTTTTCAATATATACTCCTAAATTTTTGCATTTTCATTGTCAGTATTGCTTTAGTTGGGAAAATAAAATAATATTTCCCCGACTAAGGCAGTACTGCTTTAGTTGGATTTCATAAGAAGATTGATAATATTGTTGAAACTTTATTGATTTTAGTTAGTTCTCAATAAATATTAATAAGCAGTAATTAAGGAAATTGTTTCTTCCTTAATTCATATGTGATTTAGAATTTTTCTTTAATAGGTACATCCGTTTTTAAAGCAAATTCAAATATTATTTCAAGAATGTTGCTCTTCTTGAGAGAAATATATTTTACTTAATTTGTTAAACTTAAAAAAATTAAAAAATTTTAATTCATTTAAAGAAAAAAATTTAATAAATATATTTAGAGTGATTTCATGGATACGAATGAAGCTGTAAATTATTATTTAAAGTGAAAAAATTGTAAATTTATACAAGGATATTGATATATCAATATTTGAAAGATAATAATGTATCTTATTTATTTTTGTAGCACTTCTACTTTCACTCTCACCTTGAGTAGTAGAAAATGTATTGATGGTAATGCCACCAATCTCTAGGTTGATATAGAATCCAGTTCCAAAACTATCTTTAAATAATATAAAAAAATTCTTCTTGGTTTAAAAATTGAAATCTGAGTGTTAAGTGTCAATATCCGTAAAAAAAGGTTTCCTTTTTTTTATCAATAACATATAATACTTGTAAAATATATAGATAAATAAAAATAAAGATATAAAAGAGTACACGTATCTAAAAATAAAATATAAATGCATGAAACATTGTTGAGTTTCCAATTTAATTAGTTTTATTTTCAAATTTTACTTCATTAAACATCCTACCAATGGATTCGGGGGTACTTCTACTTTCACTTTCTCCTTGAGGAGTAGAAATTTCATTGCTGCTAATGCCACCATTATTCGGATAGATATAGAAACCAGTTCCAAATCCACCTTTAAAATAATATAAAAAAAATTATGCTTTTTTTAAAAATTGAAAATATCCATAAAAAAAGTTTTTCTTTTTATCAACAACAAATAATACTTGTAAAATATAAAGATAAATAAAAATAAGGATATAAAAAGTATACATATAAAAATAAAATATAAAGAAATTGGAGTGCATGAAACATTGGTGAGTTTTCACTTTAATTAGTTTTATTTTCAAATTTTACTTCATTAAAAATCCTACCAATGGATTCAGGGGTACTTTCACTCTCTCCTTGAGGAGT
>JAPDSC010039265.1:9992-22135 GCA_026290005.1 Latrodectus geometricus
GCATTTCAATATTTATTTTTCTTTTTGAATGATGTATAAGTAATCCTTTGCTTCGTGGTACAATATAATGTTAGTAGTGTAGAAATGAGAGTTTATCAATATGTGGACAACGTACGGGATGATTCACCTCCACAATGGCAGCCACTACGCATGAAAATGAATGACGTCACTCAATATAAAGTATAAATAATGAGAAGGTTAGAAAGTCTAGCCTGAGAAAATAGTGTTGCCATGTATTGGAGGGAATTAAATATTGCTTGCGGTGGAGAGTCATCCAGACCCCATGTTACTGAACTCTCATTTCTACACTACTAACGCTTAGAGCAAATCAAGTAAATAATAAATTCCACCAAGAAGCCATAAATATCTTTATTTTCAAAACTGTAAATTTTTTACCAAGAACAAGTTACTCATTTTGCAGTTGAAATTACCACCTGCCATTTCTAAATGGCTTATTACCTTAACTACCTTAGTGTAAGAAAAGGCTACTAAAGTTTGCAATAGTAAAGTTGACATTCAGGAAAAAGTTTGCAAAACATTGTTTTATTTAATTGTGGACTTAAGTAGCCTGAATACTTTTAAATTTATAGAAGATCAAAAGCTTGTAATTCGAGATGGAATTATTTAATTAATAAAATATACCAATTATAAATAGTTGAAAAAGTTCAATATTAAATATAAGCGATTTTTAAAATATCCTAAATATGTAAACGATACTTAGTTTTTGTGGAATAAATCGTTTATTATAAACTTTTATTTAATTTATGAATGTCCATTGTTTTCTCGAAGCACTTTTCATGTACATTGTACATACTTCTCATATATAAATAGAGCATAATATAAGTGAGCATGAAATAGGAATGTGCTTGTTAGAAATATTTTGCATATCCTTCAATAAAAAGTCCTTATAAAATAAATTGTTTGAGACCATGTTTAAGTATATCATGATTTAAACTGATTAATTTGCCGTAATAACTCTTCTTTATTTAAAGTATGATAACGATATACTTTTCAGTAACTCTGATCTCTTTTAACACATTTTTAAGTGATAGTAACAAATTATTCATGAATGGAGACAGCCATTTCTCAAACAAATTTAATATTTGAATCCAGTCTCATCTAATTCTGGTAAACACCAAAGACCAATTACATGTTCTAAGCCATTTATTTCCTGTGTATTACGGAATAAAGGGAATTTAATTGATAATTAACAATAAAGTTTGATAAAATTGGGCATTGATACTGTTTTTGAAGATAAATGTGATACACCTACCACGCCCTACTATTATAACAAGTGTATTTGTATGTATATCATGAGAAACTATTTCATTTATAGAGTTAGTATGTTGTATTTTACATTTTTATGAAAACAGATATGAATAATAATGCAATATAATAATTATAATGCTGTTAAATAGCGATTAAAATTAAAAATTCAAAGAGATTAAACATTTCGATTTTGTGTGTAACAGTATCTATTCAAAACATATTATTTTTTAACTTTTTATAAAAATACTCTAAAAATAATTTTAAAATGATTTAACTACTAACATCAACGTATGACCAGAAACCCGCCCTAGAGAAAAAGCCATGTTATTTGATTTGGGATAAATTTAAAATCTAAGGAAAAAAATATTTGTTATTTATACGAGTATATCCAAATCAACAAAAAATATATAAGTCTTTTTTTAATAAATATCAGAAAATGTTTTATTATTTTAAATATGTTACGATAATTCTCTCTATTAGATGAAAACATAGAAGAATTGAATATAATAAATCGTAAATTAAAAGTATGTGAAAACGTGTCTTGATGTGAATATTTTGTTAAACCACTTTTTGCCAAATTACAAATCTGTTGTGTAAAAATTGTGAAAGCAAACAAAGGATTAATATAGTTTTCTGAACATTTTTAATAGTTAATTTTGTGTGCAACAAATGTTATTCATTTAATTTCAATAATCCGATAATAAACAATAATATTTTGCAAGCACTACTCCTTAAAAAGGGTACCCTATACTGATATTTAATGGAAAATCAAATAGGATATGAAGAGAAAATATATCTCATTCATTTTTTTACTTGCAAAAATATTTAAAATTGAATACAATTCTTATTTTTATGCTCAGAAGAAATTAAAAGATAATAATTAATTTTGAATGAAGCTCTAATCATTTATTTATGTCTTTTATTTATACTCAGAAAATAACGTGAAAATTAATACGAAATAAACTATTTAGAAAAATACTAAACGCATGACATCAAAGGCTTTGTGCAATATATTTGACCCAAAATTTATAACATCGCTTACAGAAAACTTGTTTTGAGGACCAGAAATTGTTGTTATTTGATCAGAAATTGTTGCTATTTGCTGAATTTTGCTCTGAGTTCATTTAAGAGACTGAATATGATTCCATAACGAAAATTTCCTTCTCTAAGATTTTAGGGAAACTGAAACTCAGAGAAAAAATATGCTAATTGATTACTTAATATGGATATATAATTAATTATTATGTATACTAATTAATTATTTAAGAAGCAAAATCTGTGGATAGGTTGTTACGTTAAATTTTCAAAGCGCTGTCCCAATTTCTTATTTAGGTATATCATATTTCATATACATAAAAGATACAACTAAAGAAAATAGAGCAAAATTAAACAATGGGATATTATGATTCAATGCAAGGGTAATGATAGTGATTTCAAAAGGTGCAAAATTGATTTGGCTCATATTTATTGACTGATATGTTTTAAAATTATAATAATTCGAATTGTAGTTTTCCGAAAATATGAAAACCTTTTATCTTCATAAATAACTATCATCAAAACATTTAGGTTTTCACTTTTGAAAAACCAGAGATATATTAGTTTATTTATGGCGATGACATATTTTGATTAAGTATAATAATAGGGAATATTTTTTATTATAAATATCTTTATTGTTTAAAAGTTCATGTAAAAATAAAAAAAATTAAAAAGCATTAATTTAATTTTAGCATGTTTGGGAATTTGAAACTTTTAAAGTTTTGCTAGAATTTCACATTCAAAGCATACAATTTAATTTTTTACCTAAATTTTAATAGTTTTATTTTATAAAACTATTAAAATAATTCTTTATTATAATAAACAATTTAAAAACTATTCAAATAATTTATTAAAATAATTAATTAGGTAATTCTTGAAAAAATATTTATATTTTTAACTTACATAATCTTTTTGACTGACAATAAAATGTATTTAAATTTCACGTATTATGGTTATGTGTGTGTATATTCTTTAACATAAAAGTAACATTTTTATCTGGTAAATTCACTCTGAATTTTATTGTTTCCTCAAAGACTTACATAAATTTATTATATTTTCTCACTCATTATTTTAATTACCTTATTTTAAATATATTGAAAGAAATTCACAAAATTAATGCAACTGTAAAAATTCGCTCGGTTTCATATTTTAAAAAAAATGTTGATTTAACGCTAGCTCTATTTCAATAATATCATCCACGTGTTGATTCTACCCACTTCCTTCAGGAAATTATTTTTAGCAAACTTCAATTATAAATACCTGTGTATATAAATTTGCATTTTTCTAGACGGAAAATAAATGCAATTTATCATCATTAAAAAAAGGTATCCTCTCTTATGAATTCTAATTACAGCCTTATCTGGGAGACTGCATCATAAATCTGCATGTATTCCGATCACCGAAGAAAGATAAAAGAGAATTAACTATTCTTAATAAACGATTAACAAAGAGCGTTTGAGTGTTTCAAAATGCGCCATTCTGTGCGATAGGAAGGGTAACTGCACGAGATACATATTAACTAGTAAGTGAGTTCACCTAGCGGAAGACAGATTGTCATCTTTTTTCCGGAAATTCGCCAAGCGAATATTCAACTCGACTAGGTACAGCTTTTCCAGTCCAAAACAAAAGTTGGGCGAAGGATGTTGAATCAGCCGACTCGAGAATGGCGACAGATAGAAGTATCATCTGTATTTTTCATCCCTCTTCGCTTTGGGTAAACAGGGCTGACGTATTGCTTCATTGTCTTCTTCTCCGGCTAAGCCCTTTCTGCCCACATACGATTCCGATGAATCGGAATCGTTGAATCGTAATTCTCTCAATCTCTCGGTGACATCTTAACGAGATCTCTTTTTCCACGGAAACAAACATATGTTATCCATCAACAATTGCCGTTGTGTGTAGGATTTCTGGGGAAAATGTGGAGTGACATTGTGCTCGATCGAGTTCAGGTTCGACATTGCTTATAAAGTTGATTGTGCAATCCCTCCGTCTATCAAATACTGCTCTGAGCAGTCATTTATTGATATAAAATTATAATAATATAAACATACATTCAGGAAGATGTGTCATTGTAAACTAATAAGAAAAGGAATTATTTTACTCAAATTTTAAAGTAAATAAAACCACTGCAACATAAGCCATAAACATACAATATAAACTCTTTAAAAATTATTTGGCTACTACTTTTAAAAGGAAAAGTGTTCTATAGATAATGATTAAATGAATCATATCCGTATTATTTGTGAATTTAAAACTATTGTGCTCCATTGTGCACTATTGTGTTCCAGATGTGCACTGGAGCACACCTGGGGCTAATTTTAGTTACTTTGTCATTCTTTAATCATTTTTTATACACCAGGGCTAACTAAAAAAGCACCAACAGTTTAAAAGGGATACCAAGCTATTACAAATATCCACACCCGAGATGGGAATAAATTTACCAACTACTGAAGTGCAGACCAGAGATGACTTCAGGTGTTGTAAGCAGAGTTATCCATATTTAACATTAATTTCTAGATTAAAATTAAAAATTTCTTTGCTTATCAAATGGCAATAAATTAGTTTTGTTATTTGCTCAATATGCGATTAGCTTTGACAAATACATCTCAAATTCTAGATACTCTCTGCAGAAAATAATTTCTGAATAATATTAGTATAATGTATGGTATCATGTGTCAATAATATTCTATACAGAGCCTGATTAATACACATAATTGCTTCTGATTTTAATATTTTAGAATATTTTGAATGGTTATTATCATTTTTTAAATGTAATTAATGGTATTTAAGTATCCAAGTTGATTAAAATTCATATGTTTCCATTAAGAAATAATTGTTCTAAATTATTGTTTTTATTGTAAATTATTTGATTATTGTTCTAAATTAGTTATCTCTATAGCATAGATATGGAGAAAATATTATCACTGAATAATTTATATTCACGAAATCATTTATATTTTGAATTTTTTCCATTTATTGATGTTTTAAAAATAAATACCAAGTATGAAGTATTAAGAAGAGAGCGCGACTGTGGAGAAAAGATTTAACTTGAGTGAAATTTTAAACAAGCTTTAAAGTAAACAAAATTCAATAATAAAAGTATTAATGCATAATCTCGAGCTCAAAATGATCTTGGTGTAAATTATAAATCTTCAACTAAAGTGATGAAATGAATGGAGTGAAGAAAGGTGAGCCAAGCGGAAAAAGTCGCTGTCATTTGCTATTCCGAATCCGCGGGGCGGAGCGAGAACACTTTTGTTCTATGTCCGCCTCCATGTTCGAGCGAAGGTGTAAATTTATAGCCGGCTTCATGTTATATGCAAATATGACAAATGCAGGGAAGAGTTCGAAAAGCTTGTAACCATTGTTGGGGAAACAAAAGAGGGCCAAAATAGAGATTATTCAAAAAGGAAACTCTCTAGACGCAGTCTGCCTCTTCAAGGATTCTCCATACTTCATCGGCCGTGGGAATGTTTATCCAACCTCATCTGCATATTCAGTTGTTGTTGAAAAGGTATATCAGCTGTTCGATTCTCAGTGTTCCTGCTTGTTCCACTGGTTTTGAATTAAAAATAAAAAAAAATCTTCCTCGACCTTGAAATCAGATTCTGCTCAGCGATATTGTTTCTTCATATATTACATAACCGTAAAACAATGATCTATTGATTATTTTCTATAAACTAGTTCTTAATCGACTAATTAAATTTTTTTTTCAATTTGAAAAATAAAATACTTTTAGTATTAGTTTGGGGAAAAAGTAATCCATTATTTTTTCGGTAGACGTCTGTAGTGATCGATATCTCGTGAGGTATCTATCAAGCAATTTCAGATTTATGCACGTTGGAAAGGTGACATTTGACACTAAAATAACCTCTTGCGGTTTTTTGTTTGATTAATTCAGTTACGAGTACAATGTTTTTAAAATGGAAGACAACAAACAGAAAATTCGATACATTTTCGTTTTTCTCTTGTAATGGCGAAAAAGATAGCCGGGTGGCTAAAATTGTGAAAGGTGTTTATCGTCCTATATAAGACTGTAACAACCAGTTACGTACAATTTTTGTTTCGTCTATTCCGTTCGGGTATTTTTGATGTTAGAGATGCACCTCGCATGTGGATACAGCATCGTCGAAAATATCTATAAAATATCAAAAATGATTGAAGTTAACCGCATGTCAGCAGTCGTAACGCGCAAGACCTAAAAATCTACATGAAAGCTGTTTTAAACCTTTTTACAAAGCGAATCCAAATGAAGTTACATAAAGTTCATGTAAAAATAATGGATTTCTTTTTCCCCAAACTAATATTTACTTTGAATCAGGATATGCATTTTAACATGGTAAAGCTAAGTGTATTAAATATCGAATAAGTTTAGAAATAACGATTGGGGCAACTCCATTGTGCCAGATATATCGCTCTTACCACCGGGAAATATCACATTACTTCCACAATAATTTAAAATATTGCTTAGATACAGTTTATGCATACCAACGTATTATAGCTTCATATTTCTCCCTTGTTGTGAAATGAAAGTTAAAAGAGGAATATATAATCTCGTAAGCAGTCAACTTTGTTAATTGACTGTGATTCAAAATTACGATTCATTATCACAGCATAAGATTTAGGATGTATATTAGATTAACTTCAATAATTCATTTTACATTGATTTATGAAAGTGATACGAATTACAAAATGTACGTGCACTATAAATATGCAAAATCCACTCATAAATTTAAGCAAATTATATATATTATGAATAATATTCTCTCATTTTTGACTAAGGAAATAAGGCAACCAACATATAATGATGCAATATATTCTTCTTGAAATTAAATCATTGGGAGGTTGAATTGTTTTCTATAGATTGTATTATTGGCTAATAAAATTTATTCATGTTATGAAATTAAATATTAGAAACTTTTTCAAATGGATTATATTTCTATTACTTGAAGTGTACTGATTTTGAAAAAATTGACTACAAATGAGTTACTATATATTTTTTGTGCCGTGAATTTCTTAAGTAAATCTTAATTAACTGTTAATCATAAGTAATTGTTAATTAGCTGTTTGTTTGCCATTTTATTACTACATTTGCAGAAAATTAAATTTTTTAAAAAAAATTTTTAAGCTATAAGTGCTTAAAATGCACAATTTTATTAATATAATTTCAAAGTAAAATTATAAAAACTTATATATAGTATAGCTAAAATTAGGAATACTTATATAAAAGAAAAGAAAAATAATAAAAAAAAGGCGAGAATTTATATAAGCGCATTGTAAAATATATAAGAGTAACAAAGAAGAAGGAAATATGGCAATTATTATATGGATGTATATTTAGATACAGTTATTAGCACTTTATGAAGGGATATCTATAGTTCGAGCTTTTGAACCAGAGCACGAACAATGCATTCGATCAACAATCGAATGAGATCGATTAAGATGATATACCAAATTTATGATCGGCTTTCCAAGAAGCGAAATCGAATTTTCATTGGAACGAAGGCACTGGAATAGGCAGCCACGAAATTTGCCTACCGCGTTTTATGGCATGCCCGAAGACATTTACAACACTGTATAACCACTCATCCCGACTGTTTGACGCCCTGTGCCTTCTAATTTATGACACACTTCGCATTGTGACCGAAATGAATAGTGTCGCCGAAGAATCTGTCAAAATGACTCTGCCTGGCCATCAGCCTATTTCGGGAACTGCATCCACCACAAATCTTGTTCTGCCCACATATGCTGCTTGGGACATTCGTGTTTCAGGATTATTGGGTTGTTTGTCTTCCTTCTCAGAACATCGAGAATTTGAATTAGATGGGCTTCTTACTGTCACTTGGTGGGTTTGGCGATGAATTGTCTTTCTCGCGATGAACGTTTCTCATGCCAATTATTCCTTTCGAGAGGAATGTGTCACTAAAAGACTCTTCTAAAATTTGTGACTTCAGAACAAAGCATTGGGAAAAAATTGCTTAATTGATGTATTTGAATTTGTATTAAACTTGTTTAATAAATTTTTCTATATTATGACTCATAAGTTAATGTTTAAAAGTAAGAAAAGGGAGAATTACTATATTTTAAATTCAAATCTTAAAAGATTATGAATTCCCCGAATATCTCGAAGAATTTAGTTAGATTAATATAGAGAAAAAAATAAACAGTGATTTTTAATTATTAATATTCATAAAATATATTATTATTAAATATTCATAATCAAAAATGCATAAACACGTGTGTGTGTGTGTGCACACCTTTTAAAAATATTTTTCAAATTTAATAAAAACTTGCAAACGTAATTTCGAATCAAGTTCATTTATAATAAAACATTTAATTTATTTCGTTGGGTAAACTTGTAGTCTTATACAGAAAAATCGTACAATTCGTTTTTAAATAATTTTCTCTATTTACAAGAATTATCAAAAAATTTTTAAGCATAAATCTCAGGAGATTTTGAAGTCGTATTAATGTTAAATACTAAAAAGCGTTAGATACTATTGCACTATTTTGAGACTACACTAAAATAATTTTGTATAAGAAAGGGATCTTATACTTTAAGTTTTGGATGAGTTTATTCTTTTTATGTTCCATATATACTATTGTTGCTAAACTATGTTTCAAATTCTTATATTCAGAAATAAAATAGTTTGGCTATTAGTAATATTACCAATTAAAGAAAATTTGAACCATTAACAGAGAGTGAGAGTTAGAAATATCTGAGCAGAAGATATATAAAATATCTGCAAAATACAGTGTATAATGGGTGAAGAATTTAAAAAATGATTTATTTATTTAACCAAGAAAGCAAGTGTAAAGTACTTAATAATTCTTTCTTTGTTAAACTACGTTATACTACAAAATGTCACGGAATGAAGCATTTGAAATGCTTCAAATGAAAATAATTTTCTGGAATTGTGTTCAATATTTTTTAAACGAGTAAATTAATTTCTATGAATGTTTATGTAATTACTGAATATATTCTGCGTTTTCAACATCATGTAATTATAGAAATTTATTACAATAAATTTGTAGAAATAAATGCACTTTTTGAGGGTCTACCGAGTAGGGATTCTGAAATATTGCAAACATTCATACTACAAACGGAATAGAATCCATGAATGGTTGATGAGAAGGTAAGAGTACCAACCATTCATTTCCCAATTTAGTTAAACATGAGGTAAAATACCACTATGAAAGAAAAAATTAAGTATTAGTAAATTACTTTTCTGAAAAATGGGATGTACCATTCTGAGAGAAACAAATTTTACGATGCATTTTTATCTAAAAGTTGGCAGATATCCAGAAATTATAAAATAACATAATAATTTTTATCTAAAAATGAAAGAATCAATAGGTAATGCGAGATAAAAGATAATCAAATATGAAAAACTAAAATGTATTTTATTGTTTTCGTTCATTGCTTATTTGTTTCGTCACTCTACCACATTTTTCTGCTCATAAGAACTATTTTGACTAGTATCTACAGTTTAAAGTGAACTTCAAACCTAATCAAAGGGTGGTTTAGTCTGTTTTAAAACAATTACTCAATTATTGCAATAGAATTGGTATTTAACCAGCTATATGGCCTAACGGGAGATTTAGTCTGCTTTAAACAAGTAATTTATTTTTGTTAAAATGTTTATTAGAGTGAAAACAAACTATGAAACAACTAGGCATTCATGAAGAATGTCTTTAACTAAGGCCTAGAAAGAATAAAAAGTTATTTAAACTTAACCTATTTAAATGTTTTTTTCTTAAGTTCTTTTAAATGAACTTTTAATGTTTTACTTTTTTATATTTGAAGCCTAATAACACAAAGTACACAATACAGCCTATAGATTTCCATCGTATACTATGCCTCAGAATAGTTTTCAAAAAGTAATACAGTTTATTCCTGAATCTAAGGGTAAGAAGTTCGGAAAACTCGCAAGCACTCAAGTGAGAGGTTTGCCTTTACATAGAGAAATGAGAAAGTCTTACGATTTCTTTCTACTTAAGGGATTATCCAATTCCCTTTTTACTAGCAAAGAAGGAAAAAAAACTATACCACAAAATTTACTTAGTTTTTATTCCTTTTTTATTGAAAAAATCCTTTATGAACGTTGTAGCATTCTTTAGGTTCCGTAAAACTTTTTAATTACGTATTTTTTCAATTATTTAGATTTCTCCTCTTGAAAAATCTTTTGAATATGTTTAATTTGAGCTTTTGTCGTTATACCCATGCGTATATAATTAGTTAAAATTCATATTCTCCATGTAACTATTATTTTGAAGTTCCATAAAAAATTTTAAACCATATATAAATATGTATTAATCAAAGATTACCTTAATACAGATTGTATTTTTGTTTCTATATAAATATTTAATTTTAATAATTTTATTCAATCTTAACTAATATTACTCTTTGCGCACAGAAGTACATATTAAACCTTTGCATCTCTAAAAACTACCGTGTTAGCATCTGGATAGTTACCGCATTGCTCTTCAATTCCACAATTTCTGAGTTCGATTCACATTTACGTAGAATTTCGGAACACATTTTAAGCCATAAATCCCGGTCCAACTAATCCTCGTGAGCATACTAGAACCATAAACAAATCAATCTTAAGAAAACCAATGTAATATTTTCAATATACAATCATGTTTCATCTACTATACGTGCATATTATTTGGCATAACTCATGAAAAATAAAATATTTATGCTCAAAGTATCCATAATGTGTGCTTTTCTCAATCTTTAATTATAGATATATTTTTTTACATATTTACAATAATAAAAATATTTTAAGAAAATGTTTTGAAAGTGATTTTCGATAATTGTGTAAAATATATAATTTAAAAATACATCTTTATTAGAAACACAAAATCTAACACCTTATGTAACCCCCACAAGTTCTAAAAAATTTAAATTTTACTAAACTAACTTGGCGTAATTATGTAATTTTTCTTGGCTAATATCAATGTACAAGGAAGAGCATTAGAGCCCTGTTCAAGAGATTGCCAAATATATACTCAACACTAAAATTTATGAGCTAAGCTATTTTGCTATACTTCATAGCAAGTTTCATGTATTCTACAGTACAGCATAGAAACAATAATGGTCAACTTTTTTCAACCTTACATTTATTTTTGTATGCATATAACTTATTTTGTTTAAACAATTATCAATTTGTTTAAAAAATTGTCAATTTATTTTGTTTAAACAATTATCAATTGTTGTTAATTATGGGATCCTAGATCATGACAGATTAAGAAAACATGAAACTGTAAATTAGGTCTATTACACATTCAGAATCAGAAATCACATTCTTCCCTCTAATTGGAAATTCATTATCTTCTCTTATTTAATTTCGCGGTATTTATTTGGATCTTTATAAATCTGATTATTACCTTTATAATTAATTTTAACTAGAAGATGATTTCAAATTAATAAAATATAAGCATCTTGTGAAATATATTTTATGCTGTACTTATATATCAAATGAAGTCTAAATTCATTTAAAAACTAGTAAATTATAACAACATTATTTATAAACTTATTCTAGAGATTATACTAATGGTAATTCATTAAATGTGAAGCATTTTAAAAAATAACTTTTTACTTACATTTATTCGATTCAGTTGCAATTATACCCTGAACAAAATTATAATTATATTTAGTGTTAGATACATCGAAAGAGAATTTTTTTAAAAAATAAATTAAAAATTATTACCTTTTTGAAAAAAAATACCATTTTATAGCCAATTTTTCAAAAGTTAAAATCCCAGAGAAACCACTCTGTTCATTCGCCAACCCCCAAGGCAATGTCGTAAATAAATCACATAAAATGCAGTGG
>JAPDSC010039271.1:0-17821 GCA_026290005.1 Latrodectus geometricus
ATATATATATATATATATATATATATATATATATATATATATATATAATGTAATTGGTTTTAAAATTTACTATTTAATTTTTAATGTTTCATACATTCCTTTTAATTTTTGAAATGTGCAAACAAAATCACCGGAACGGAAATTTTTCGAATTACATTCTTCGGTAATTCATTTACACTGTATACATATTAGATTTTACTAGACTTATGACTGAAAATTTACATAACAAATTTTTAAATATTCTATTTATACTTTACAATTTTATCATAAATTTCTCTGAATAATATTTTCAGAATACTTTCTTTTATAACAGCATAAAAACTTGTGTAAAATAATCAAATTGCAAAGCTTTACGAATAAATTTCAGCTAAAAACTCCTCACAAAAGTGAATTTTTTTAAATAAAAATTTCAAATATAATGACATTGTAATAAGTAATGCCACTATTGAATTAAGTTTAACAAGTGTAAAGCTGAAATATTTTGACCTAAGTTCGCTGATTAAATTGAAAATGCATTTAAATATTTAAAACATGTGATAAATCAGGGAAAAGGAATTTACAAGCACGTATCGTCTATTAATTTCTCTCTAAGTCTTTTCTATGATTTCTTTTGAATAAATTTTTCTTAAATATAGTTAATTTGATAGAAATAAGTCATAAATTTTAGTCTTCAAGCGAAGCGTATCAAATTAATTTTCCTAAATAGTATCAGTAGCTTTATAATTTCATTCAAACAGAAAATAACTACAAAGTATTTCAATGTAAATATTTTTAAATGCCAGTTTAAATATTCTTCAAAATTCGTGTTAAAATTTATCTTTAAGCTAAAATAAATGAATAATAGTTTGGAAAAAGAGGAACTGAAAATTTATTCCAAGTAAAAAAAATTTTTTTAACCGCTTCCCTTACAAATTTTTTTTAAAAAAATTCCAAAAAATCATCACATTTTTTTTTATTTTATTACTAAATACAAGAAAACGAAACAAAACAAAATATGTAGTTTTTAAGTTCAATTTTTAATTTTTTACTGGTATAAAAGCATATAGATTTAATATTAGTTTACTATTCCGAGTTATCTTGGGCAAAAAAGTTAAATATTAGTCTTTGTATGATAGTTTTTGAAACAAGGGAAACACTAAGTGATACCTGACATTCCGTACGCTGGTATCTGGTCTCATTTCGTACGGCATCACCACCATTATTTTACTTTTTTTCAACGCAACTATCCTCCTTTGTACATTACTAATCCACAAGCCGTCGTATACTATGCCATAGAGAAACATGTGGTCAATCCCGGAAAAGAACCGCGAAATTAAAGAAAAGGCAAATTGCATGTTAAAACAGAATATTTCCTTTCATTTCCTCCAGGCCGAGTAAAAACGTGATAAAACAAATCGTACTGACAAATTTTGCTTCACCCGAGTTTTCTCGGGATAATAATTAACTGCAATATATACGAACCCGAGATAACTCGGGATAATAAGGCAAGCGGTTAATAGATTAGCATATTAGTTAGTCCCCATACTGACATAATAGATTATTTTTTTATTCTTAGAATATATTTTAGTGTACCCCATTATATTCACAGGTATTCATCAAATGAAAACGTCTTATTTTTTCTTGTTCTATAACTATGTAACTTCATTTTAATAGAACGAGTTAAAAACTGTGATTTTTTTTATATCTTTATTTATTATACTTTAATTCCTACGTGTTTTTCAGTATTGGTGTAGTTTCACGAAAGGGTTGAGAAGTTTAATTTTTTCTACACTGAATTTTTCTAATATATTTTGGACTAATTATTTTGAGTCTATGTAAATTGGCATCTTGTGTACTATCATATTTTAACAAACTTCTTTTTCAGTTAAAAACAAAATTGGAATCTCTTAATTATAATTTTCTAATAAAAAAAGGATTCATTGCGTAAAGAGCAGTTCTAATGTTTTGCAAATGGAACCTCGAAGTAAAGTCAAAAAACAAAATTCGTTTTATATTTTATTCGATGAAGTGTTTAAAATTTAAATATAAACATTTAAACTTTTTTAACTATTTTTCAAACATGTTTAATTTTATTGGACAAACACGTGCCTTATGCTTTATTCCATTTTCATTGAAATAATTTATCATTTAATATACATAAAATTCTCAATGCGGAAAGGAAAAATAAATTAAATTACTATTCGTTTATTGGCGCAGCTTGACCATTTTTGGATCTTGCGCCATAAAACCTAACATTTGGCTTATAGCTAAAATGACAGCTTATTGGTTAATGCTCTGGATATCAGTTTAATAACTCATGACAATGGCAACTGAGTTATTAACACAATGATCTTCGGTTCGATTCCCATTTCGGACATTCCGCTGCCAGCTTGGTATGACCGAAATGGGAATCGAAATGGAAGGTTTAACTCCTTGGCTTCTATTCAACAGTTCATAGGTTTGAATCCGACTTCGGATGTAGATGTGTTATGGTGGTTCAGAATCCGCTTCATTTAGTTCAGGATCTACAATTTAGTTCTGTGCAAAAAAAATAACCGTACATTTAAGGAACTAGTAAACAAAACTTACGTAAAACTTAATATAGTTTTTATATAACACTTTTTGTCGATATAAAATGTTTTTAAGTCACAGCAATACTAAAAGAATGTTTGCTTAAATTAACATATTAATTTGTTTTCATATTTTTAATATGCATATACTTGTGATCAATTTTTACCCTATTCGTTTGAATTTTTATTTTTTAGAAAAAATTTTTAAAAAACATTTTATTTTGAATCCAAACAAGATTATTAGAAGAAATCTATTTTTGACATATTTATAAAAACTGGAATTTTTAACCAACTTTCCCTGGAAAACATATCATACGTAAAATTCTGTGTTTTTTTTTTTTTTTTTTCCTCCCCAACGGTTAAGGAAATCTTACTTTTATGAAATAAAAGTTTTCAGTTAATTTTCTCTAATTTTCATAATTTATTCAGTACATTAATAGCAGAACTGGTTAGCGCTTTGGCTTTCAATTCAACAGGTTTTAGATTCGATTCCGGAATTAGATGTTTGCAAATGGATTAGAATCCACTTTAAACTGTGTATCTTATTAGTTTTCAGGTGCAAATAGTGGCCATTGAATGATAAACCAGACATTGAAACTGAATATTAATGAGCAATACTTGTTACTGAATGTTTAAGTTTCTGAGATCCAGTTAACTCTGTGCTTTTGTATTTGTTTTAACTTCAGAAGTAAATGTTTGTATCCTTCTGGATCTTTTAGAAACCGTAGTTTCAGATCAAGTTAACTTGTGAATAAAAAATAGTGACAAGCCTCTTATTATTGATATGAAGTGCTTTCAATTTATTTATAAGATAGTGATATAAGGCAGAACTTATTCATGAAATACCAGTTATAACTATTAGGTTATTTAATTTCTGTATAGTTACTATTACTTTTTAAACTAGCTTAATGTATCAGCTTCGCTCTGTCATACCAAGTAATTTCAAGTTCGATAAATTTATACATTTGACATTTGAATTAGATTAAATTTGATTAGGAGATAATGAGTACCTAGATTTTTGTGGTCCACCTAGTTATGATCTATAAAACAAACATTAAATTAATGCAACGATAACATACATTAGGTCACGTTTTAATACAGCGTACACAAAAAAAATCTCGAGAAATTAAAAAATCTTTTTCGACTTTATTTAGTTATGAAGTTATTAAACAGGTGAAAATGTGCTTTAGGTCCCCTACTCTGCCAACTTGGCGAAAGTGTGCTGTGGATCCCGTACTTGGCGGGTTTTCAAAAATGCTGTTGCCATAACGATAATGGAATACGATTTTTAACGGTTTTAAACTAATTAGCAACCAATGAAAATGACCGATTTTTCAAACTGAAACTAATTAATGACCAATGAAAATGCTAAAAAAAAAAAAAAATAAGCATGCGCGAAAAAGCGCAAATTTTTTCCTCCGGAGGTTGCCATAAAGAACTCATTAGGTATAAAAACGTCTGGTTTACCACGCTTGGTGCATTTGTCACCAAGTTGGCAGAGTAGGGGACCTAAAGCGCAGATTAACGATTAAACATCAAAAAGACTCTTCATGGACGTCTCAAAGAATTCTCGAGTGGTGATGTTTTGTGAAAGGCGAAAATGCAATCGGTGGAAAGTGCAAAAACAGTTCTGCTTCCAAAATTTCTTGTAAGAAATTCTACTGACTTAAGGTAGAAAGGAAGGGTACCCATGGCGAAATAAGAATTCCGAAAATAGTTATGTTTATCAAAGAAGAATTTTCAAGACTGGAGAAATTTATAGACAACCAAAATTATTCGTGGCAAAGGTGTGGGCTCTGCTAGGATCCAACCCTATTTTTCTCTACTTCCAACGATAACGCATAGATAACAAGGAAGTACTTTTATATAGCCCCCCCCAAATCGGAAATTTGGAGACTTTTTTTTTCCCCCTCACCAACCATAATACCTGTTTTTGGCGCCTTTTTTTCACTTGCCAAGATGGATTCTCGCTAAATACAAATAATTAATAGATAATAAACTTAAAAAAAAAACTCAGAAAATGGTACAAAATACAAGAAAATACTAAATTTGGCAACAGCAAATACCTAAAAGCTGAAAAAACCTAAATTGGTAACACCAAAATAAGAAACAGCAACCCTAAAAAGTCCGTAGGCCAGTGCCAGATTTGGCGCGTAATTTTTTTTTTTTGGGGGGGGGGTATATAAAAGTTCCGATAACAATTTTAAAACTACGAACCGCACCGTTTTTAAAGCCAAGAAGAGTAACGCCGCTTAAATTATATAGCATTCGCAACTTTATAAGTAATTTAAATCACTATGTATTTAAACTAATACCAAGAATTCTCTCTCTGTAATAAATGTTTTGAAAGCAATCAATTTTGAACTTAACAATCGATATCTTAATGTATTTCTCTTCATTCTAGACAGCCATTATTCTCTGAACAAAATATCGACAAATTAAATAGGGATTTTATATAAGTGAATATGCATTCATATATGCGTTTACATATAAATTAAATCACTAGTTTAGGCACTTTAAATAAGATTAGCTTAATATACAATAAAGCTTACCAAATTTTCTTCAATTTTTTTCTGAAGTTTGTTCAGCATAGATTATATTTCTGATTGACCCCTTAAGGCATTTACTCGTGTCTGATACGGGCTTTTTTTTTTTTTTTTTCCTTTTTTTAATTATTATTTCTTCCTTTCGTTACTTTATATCTAATGCCCGTCTGAGATTTGCTCCAGTAAAAATAGAATGGATTATAATTAAGCTTATTTAACTTACATGGCACATCATTTTTTTAAACCAATTTTACACAAAAAATTTCATGCTTTGAGTTATAATTATGAAAATAAGAAAGTTAATAAAAAAAGGTTAGTAATGAAAATAAGTAATCTTCAAAATATAGAACTTTGAGAACTTTAAACATTGCATTAAATATACAAATAAATTAAACATTTGACGGAAACTAATTATTTTATATACAAATCGAAAGTTTTTAATTTATTTAAATGATTGATTGCCTTTGTTCCAAAATTTTAAGCTTTAAATATGTAACAACAAACCAAATTTTTTTAACTTAAATATTCAGAAATTTCAAGGCTAAAAAATTTTGTTTTGAGAGCTTTAATGTGAAATGATTAAAAATGGTATCAAATTTTTTATCCTTGAATTCCAACAAAGAAGCATTTTGTTACTGAATATTAAAATGAGTTAGTTTTGCAATAATGAACCTTCAAACAAGACAATAGATACAAAGCATCCAGGAAAATTTTTTTTTACTCTTGAAGAATGAATATCCAACAGCAGTAATGATGATTTTAACCAGAACAATGGTAAAAGTGAGTTTTATAGTTCATTAAATTCTATCACTTTTAAAATTTGATTTCACGTATTTTATGAAAACCTTCTTGCACGTATAAGCACTAATAAAATCTTTAAAGTCTCGTGGAAATGATACTAGAAAAATTATAGATGAAATTATTTCATGAATCAGCAATGATGAGCAAGTAAGTGAATACACCTGTGTAATCCTTTGAATTTTTTCTCTTAGATACATTTAGATACATTTAATAATTTAAAATCTACTTTGATTCCAGTAAGTTCTGCGGCTTTAATCTTCGTACGTAGAAAGGGACTACAAAACATTGAATTAACCAAATTAAAAAAAAAGGGGGAAATTATCCGGCTGAGATTTACTGTACGGTAACTATTGGCGCGATATTTCCATATTTAACGATAAATAACATTTTCTGGCAACCCAACCCATTCCGATTAATCGCAGATGAGGGATTCTGATGAATTCCAACCTTGCTTGTGCAAAATGAGATTTTTGGCGACTCTTTGAAAAAGTCACAAGAGTAACCGTACAGTAAATCTCAGCCTTATATCCTTTAAAGGCGTGCATTTATGAATTACGTAAATAGTACGTAATAGAGCTACGTAAAAAAATTGTAAAAATTAAGTAATCTCAAAAGAGTTTTCATAATTTTTAATTGCGATGAAAGAAAATGATCTCTTCCTGATCCCCCAAACTTCAAAACTCCAAAATAATTTTTTTAATAACGGTAAAATTTGAGAACTTAAGAAAACATAGCTTAAGAAATCGTTATTAATTGATAAAACTTTACTTATAACGTATTGCTCAAGTTTCTGCAACAAGATGGACAGAGTTAAATTTAGCTAACTTCATATAACTTACAGCAAATATTCTTAACCTTTTTCTTGCGGCGCACTTCAACAATTTCAAAACTTGGCGGCACCAAAAGAAAATTTTAGAAGTTGTTACTTTACCTATAATGCACTTGTTTAAAATTACTTATGATAATTTTAATGTGAAATAAAATATATGTACTTCAAAAAGAACAATACGCTTATGAAGGGATTCGTGACAATATAATAAGCCTACTTTTAAAGAGAAATTTGAGCTTGATAATTTTTTATATTGGGTCGTAAAAATGACACAGTTCTACTCTCGTCTTCATTGAACATTCTCTCTTTTTTTTTTTTTTTTTTTTTTTTTGTTAATTCTGAAAATTCGAGTTCACATAAATAAGATGTAGAAAATTGTAATTGTAGATATTGAGAACACTTGAAATTTCTTCACGTGGGACAAATATTTCACTTTATGAAAGGTAAATTATCGAAAATAAACAATTTTTAACTGTTGTAAAAAAATATGATAAAAACACGTTTTTCTTTTAATGTACTTTTCTGATTTAAGGTAACTTTACTCATAATAAAATATAATTTTTATTATATAAATTTCTAAAATTTGGAACCACACTTTAAAAATTGGTCGCCACACTTTAAAGTGTCGCCTGTGTCACAAACAAATGTCGTGGCACAGTGGTTGAGAAACATTGGTCTAAGGCAAAAAATTGCGTCATATTATCTATAGAATACAGTGGTTGTCGTACTAATTAGATTTCACACATAATCCACTAGGTTATGAAAAAAGAATAAAATCACTAAAAATATACTTTGGAACAATTTATACACAATGGATAATATACACTTGAATAAAATAAAATATTACAATAAAAATAAAATTGAGTTTCCACAACTTTAGAAAACCATTAAAAATATTGTTTCTTTGGGTTTGAAACACTTCGTCTTTATTAAAAAGTGGAAATTTTTTCGGAATTCAGACATTGCAAAAAAAATGGAGATAATAAAGAGTTGTAAATTGTTCGGATAAACTTGTTTTGTAATATATGAAACGTTACAAGAAACGTCATATCAAAACAGATCTACGGACGAGTTTTTGACAGCATTTTAATTACTGATAAATGTGATCACAGTTTATGGGGCCCTTACAGGAGTTGTCATACCTTCAGGTATGCAACAACGTGACCTTTCAAAGATTTATTAGCTACTAGAAACTTCTGAGTCTAGTTATTTTATTCATTGAACACATTTCGGAGAAACAGTAATGAAATATTAATGTATAAAATCTCTCATAAATCTGTGTTAGTGATATAATTATACCTTCGTACGCGCCAAATTTCTTCGCCATTTTGAAAGCGTTTATTCTGAATGAAAATGTTGATGGGTAAGAAGAATTTATCCTATAGACTTTTATGTTTACATTCTTTGTGAGAGTATTTAATTTTAACATCAAATATATAAATTCTTATTCGTGTATTTACTTTTTAATAATTAGTTATACAAATTCTCTTTAAGTAATTATTACAGAATTCTCTTAAAGTAAGTATTACATAAGTTAAAACATGTTATTGAAAATTTCATTTTCAGTATTATGAGAATTTTTTTTTTGTCTTATTAATGTTATACTCGCAGATTTTGCTTTTTATATTTATAATTTTTAAGCAATAAAACTTCGCTTGAAAATATAAACTAATGATGCCAAATATTGATGTAATAAAAATTGAATTTTCTGGTAAATGAATAAAGATACGTTTTTTTTTATTATATAAATTTTTTGTTATATCAATGAGTGGAAAAGGCTAATGTTTCATAATGCATGCAATATTTAAAACTTCGAAATAATTAAGCATTATAAGTGGTTTGTATGATTTATTTTATAGTAATTTAATACTCGCAAACGTAAGTTCTAAAAATCTGCGCCAAAACGGAATTGGCGATGATAAATATATTTCAACATATACATTAGAATTGATATATAACAGGTGTCTTCTGCTACTTAGTAATCCTCTTATTTTTAATCCAAAGCTTGTACATTAACCTTGAAAGCAACGCCTATATTTCTGTCTAAGAAGATTTGAAATTTCGTATATGACGACATCGAAATTTGCATGAACAAAAAATCTAAGTATTAATTAAGCCCATAAATTTTGAAGCTGGTTCTAGAAAGTTTTGAATCTTGAAGTATATATTAAGAGAGTATAAAATTTAAAATTATTTACTTTGTTATTTTTTAATATAATTTAATTTTAATATATAATGTAAATAATATTTAAAATTTTATTACGTGCAATCAATTTTATTGATTAAAAACAGTCAAGTAATATTTCATTTACAAATATAAAAAAGCAGAAATTGATAATATGCTTTCCTTTAGAAATATTCCTTTTTGTACGTTAGTATTTAATGCTTATATTTAAAGTTTTCATGCTACATATGATGATAAAAATACAAATAAGTGAGTTTGAAGATGAAATCATTAAAAATGGTTAATTATTAAAGTTTTGAGCCAAGTGCGAAGCGATTATCATTTATTTAATTCATATAAAATACTTGTCGGTAATTTTAGAATACCGAATACTGGCGTATACTCTTTAGTTTATAGTATATACAGTTGAAAGTATCTCATAAATTCGGCTAAGCTTTGATAATAAAGCTGAATTACACGTGTGGGTAAAAGAAAGATACTTATGTCAAATGGTTTTAACGTTCATACATTACTAGTGCTGTGATAATGTATCCGCAATATTTTTATTAAATGTTCTCAAAAAAATAAGTTTTACAAGGCAAACCAACTAAGGTAAGTTTCCTATCTTATGTGGGAAAAAAAATCAAAGCAAGCGGTCATGTGATATCATGTTGACAGATATTACTTTGCAAATCTCAAAATTAGAACTCAGACGTCTAGAACTATTACATCATAAATATCATAACGACCGGTGTGGATCGAATTAATTGTAAACGGAGTTAAATACTACCAATCTGCTAAATTAATACATGCTTCTAATGAATACACGCGGCGCATTTATTCCCAACAATGACAAAAAATTGTGATGAAATCTAAAAATTACTTCGCTCAACCCTTTCTCGCACGATATTAGGAGATTGTCCGCTGAAGCTTATCAAGTTTTATTTTAAATCAGTACTGTCTAGCTCATAGCAGAATCACATTTGCTTCCAACTCAACGTTCGAGGGTTTGATTCCCACCTCGAGGTTGGAAATTTTTTGAGGTTTGGAATTCTCATTAATTTATAGATCACGATCTAATAACTCTCGAGTACCAACAATGACCGTTGAACGACAAATCTCCGAATTGACAATCGTAATCCGTCAACACATCTACGGCAAAAAGTCAGATTTAATCATATTTTCATTGAACACTTAATGCCTTGTCTGTTGGTCAACTTTCAAATTTAATTTGTAACAAGGCTTACGGCCTTCTAAAGACGAGTTGGTAGCTGAATCAGGGTGTCTTAGACTCATATTCAACTGCTCTTGGATTTGATTCCTCTTGGACGGCATTTATTTATGGTTTACAATTCTTTTTAATTGATGGATCCCCTTAAATAACATTCGAGTAAAACAATAGCCATAAAGTAAACTCACAATTCAAAGGATCAAAACTGCTCGCCAGGGAATTAAAGATCTGAGGCTGTTGAGATCTTGCCTGTAATTCTCAATCATCCATCTAAACCCACTTATACGTCTCATAGTCACAAAATTCCATCTAATAAAAACACTAATAATTTAAAATAACAAGCCAGTTTCATGAATGGTCCTCTTTGGAAATCCTACTATAACCACATTAGTTTTGGAGATAGTTTTTGTTGTTACTTATTCCACTTGGCCTAGAGCCTAGATAGGCTAAGTCCAAAAGACCGTTCACTGACAGAAAGTCATATACCATCGCTATATTCTCAAAAATGAAATACTTCTCTAGCCTCATGCAGAATAGCAAATGCTCAGATGTAGCCTGGTTTAGCTTGCATTCATGGTAAAGAGAAAATGTGCAGATTCTGTTGGTACAAGACCGTGGACGCCCTTGGGAATAAGGCTGACTTTGTCCATGGCTTTATGCCTTAGCTGTATATAATGGAATGGTTTTCACACATAGGGTGACCCTACCAGGAGTCTAAAACTCCAGACGTACCTCCCACATTCCACCCAGGGCTACCCCTACACGTTTAGGCAGCATAATAAAACTTAGGGGGGTGTTAGAGATATAGCATTTGTCCTTAACAAAATCAGTGTTCATATGCAATTCCTATTACTGTGACTTGCGCACGCAAAAGTCTGGCCCAGCATGTCCATCTTTGGTCCTTGCGACATAAAGAAACGAACCAGCACGCATGTCAGGTACGAAAAAATTTTATGCTTGATCTATGATCATATAAAGCAGTGGTGTTGTCGAGCCGGAACGTCGTTCTGGTACTTCCTTTTTGGACAGCAACGCGTTCCGGAACTAAAGATGATTTCTGATAAGAATTGGCTGACGTATTTAAACCAGATGATTATGTAAAAACTTGGTTAAGGTCTCATCGTTCAGCGGATGACAACAAAACAAGGAAAATTCAACCACAAGATCCTGAACATAATCCTATTTGGAATATTTTATAAGAACCAGTAGTGTTTTCATGTATTGTTAAAAATACTTATGCAATATTTTTTGAGTATCTACTATGCGTATTTTACAATTTGTTAACTAATTTTTATTAAACGTTCCTATTATTGTAATAAATATATACATATACACAAAATGGGTATCGTAATGATTTTCGTTTCCTTTCCTTTCCTTCTTATGCTATATACAGGGCCGATCCTGGCGTCAGTCGAAAATTGGGGGAAATCTCCCTCCGTCGTCAAATGTGGTACGAGACCTAAAAAAAAAAAAAACCGTCGCCGCCAGGATTATCATGGAAAATCACCCACCCCCCGTCGTTAAATTTGGGACATAAAACCGCACAAAGCTGCCCTGTCTATATAATTATATATTCGCGTTCCGGTAAAAAAAAAAAATTAGCACAACACCACTGATATAAAGCAATACAAACCTGTGTATTTAAATAATGCTGACCTTTTTCTATACAAATGAGATTTTATATTTTGAATTTCTTCAAGGCATATTGATTTTCTGCCGTGTTCAAATAGTGTAAATTTGATTGTTTGATATCATAATAAGATTGTTTATTTTTATTAAGTTTTTAAATTATATGCATTACATACTTTTTTATATACATAAAATCTATTCAAACTTCTGTTATTAAAAATAATTTGTTTTATAAGCATACAAACTTTTTAAAGTTTATTACTAATTTTCCTAGAAAATATCTTATAAGGGATTTGAAGATGTGTTTAAATAATATTATCAGATGGAATTTATTAGTTTTGATAAAAAAAAAAAATTTTAAGTTTTGAATTTAAAAAAATTGAGAAATTTGTGTAAACTTATATTTAAGTGCCAGTTAAAAAAATTATGATTTAAAATGATTTAACATACTACAGTCTAAAGTTGATCTAAATTTAGGAAAACATTATGAAAGAAATTAAAACATACTAAAATTTGATGTGTGTGAAATTTTAATATCTTCATTTCATACGAAAAAGAAATGTTTGCCTTAATTTTTCACTACCCGTATCACTCTTTCTTATTAGAGTTAAAAAAAAATAAATAAAGCAATAACTTTATATTTCTAATGGCGGGTACTCTTGAGCAAGTAAGTACATTAGCCCATTTGCCGCAACAAGGCCGGAAACTGCTTCTCATTTTATCGTTACCCGTTGGGAACCAAATCACGGAGTTACGAGTAGCATCGCCCACGTCACACCACCGCAAACCCGTTTATAGGGCGAGTCACATTCATTCATCCATCTGAGGAAAGGACAAGAAACAGAGAAAGTGCATCCATGCCCAAGCCGGGATTCGAACCCAGGTCCTCCCCCTCCGTAGCCAGTTATGCTAAAAACTAGACAGGTTTTGTAGCATATTGCTTTATTTTATATACATAAAATAATAATAAATTTAAAGAAAATCAGGTTGATTTCACTTATTTCAAAAGTTATATTTTAAAAAGTGTAAAACCCTACTTTTGTAATGAAAACTTTTATGTTTATAACACTTATTACGTATAACTTTTATTTTGCCTTCAAAACAGCCTCTGGCAATTACATTATATGCTAACTATTGCCATATTTGTATGTGAATTATTTGAATAAGCTTATTAAAAAATTCAAAATAAAAATTAAAAATGCAAAAGGAAATTTAAATATATAAATATTGAAATTTGATACAAATTAGAAATACGACGCAATGCTTTCGATATTTTATTTTTCCACTTCTCTAAGAGTTGAATACCTTAAGTAGATGTGAGTACAAAAGAAACTTTCTAAAATTTAATTTCGAAATGTAGTATTTATTGCACGAATTATTTTTGTTACCAGACATTGAAATTGTGATTAGATTTTACATTAAACATTATCAACTAACAGTCTATGTCCACCAGATTTCGCGGTGCTTCGATTCCAACCGTGTGCCAAACCGGCAACCAATGGTTATCTTTCTGTACTTGGGGTTCGAACCCACGAACTGTTGAACCAATCTTGGGAATAGATGCTTATGGTGTTTAGAATCCACTTTAATCAGTAGGTCTCGGTCTAATTACCTTCGTGTGTGAAAAATGACCGTTGAGTTGATAAACCAAACCGGTGGTAATCTTGTACCTAACTGTGGAATAAAATTAGTGTTAAAAAATAACGCCATTTGCATATACTGAAACAGTATTTAACATTTTGCTTAGCTTTGTTTCAAATGCATTTTTACGCAACAAAATGAAGTCACGGGGTTAATAATCTCTTAATTAAATTGTAATTTTGATTTCTATTTCATCCGCATTTCAATCAATTTCTTAGCGGCATGTTGGGAAATGTATATACGCATTCGCAACGGGAGAAAACATACTTTTTAAATAACAAAATTTTTCAAACAAATTCTGGAAATGTAGAAAGGGGGGGAAATCGATGCCGTATGTATTCTCTTTTGCCAGCGATTTCACAGAGCTAACAGCCGAATGGTAAATTCTCTTTCCTGTAATTCCACAATTCGCGAATGTGAATCCCACCTGTGGCTTGTTTGCATGTAATTGGTTCGGAATCTACTTTAAATCGTAGGTTCCGGTCTAATTAAACCTCGTAATGACAGTTGGGCAAAAAACTAAACTTCACCAGCGATTTTATGACAATTTTGTCAAGAGAAAAGAGTTGCTCTACCAGAAGTCTTCCCATGTATCGAGAACAATTCAAGAGCTAAACGCTCAACTAGCACACCAATATTTAGCGTTCTAACCTTCAGTCCAACAGCTTGTGGGTACGAGTCCCACTTCGGGATTGACGGTGTGTAATGGTTCGGACCATTTTAAACAGTGCGTTTCAGTTTAGTTGCTCCTCCCATGCGAATAATGTCTGCAGTGCCATAAACAATAAAACAACCGAATCTAACTTTTTCACAATATAAACGAGTCATTAGTTTATAACGGGTGGCCAAGACGTCGACCGTGAAGCCATTTTAGGTAGTCCACGCGACCATCCCGGTAATGACCTCGGATATTAACAATTTAATTTATGACTTATGACATATAATCAATGAATTATTTAAAATAAACATTTACTACAGTCCAAGCTTTAAAACTCAAAACAAACTGTGCAAAGATTTATGATTAAAGGTTTAGGATTTAAAACCTAAAACGGACATGATGAGTGGGATTAAAACATTCAAAAAAACTATAGAAAGGTATGCATCTCAATTAAGAAAACATGACAAACTTCAAAAATATGGAGGAAGAGTGTATCCATAATCCAAACGGAGACTTCGAAGATTTCGCTTAATACTTACTTTTTGTGTTTGAAAATTTGAAAGAAAATTCGCTGACTTAATTAGGTTGAAAGAAATACTCAATTTTATGATATTTCCATTTGATGAAAATGTCAACATTGATGGAGTATCTGAAAAAATAGGACATTTAACAGATATCACATCAGTCACGGTCGAGGAAGAAATTATTAAATTAAGATGCGATATATTATATCCAGAGCAAATTTAGCGATACTGATTTTTGGAAATTAATTTCTGAGGAAACATTTCCAAATATTTACAAATTGATTTTGTATTTGAAATCATACTTTGGATAGAGATATCTTTGCGAATCCGTTTTTTCAAACATGAACAAAAAACATTGATCGCATTTAACAGATGAACATTAATTTCGTGTTTATGCATTGCAATAAGCTCGTTCCAGCCACAATATGATAAACTTGTTGCAGATATACAGTGCCAAATTTCAACTAAACGAAGTGAATAGGATGGTCAGTTTTTGATATATGAATATTTTGATTATTTTCGTCAGTAAATTTTTGTAAGTATTAAGTTTTTTTAAAAAAAATTAGATACTTAACCATTTTTTCTTGTTACCGAAAATAAATATGTACGTTAATTTAGCTTTGCCATTGGTAGACCGCCTTCGATTTTTTAAATGTGGAGTAGGTCCCGGATCCCAAATGTTTGGCCATCCCTGGTCTATAACATTCGATTACATCATTTAAGTTAATTACATAATGACATCAGCAACTTTTCCGTGTATTCAAATCATTAACAACTTTTTTAATTACAAAACCTAGATCAAGATTTCGGAGGAAAACTATTATTTTAAATAGACCAGACACCAACATAATGAATCCTTAACTCCTTCCCATGCAGCTGTTCTCAATTCTATCCTGAACAAACATCTGAAGGATAAACAAAATAATTAATATTTACATATATTTACTGCTTATACTATAAGAATTTATATAATTTTAAGGCTCGACATGAGTCTAATGAAATAAAAATTAAGATTTTTCTTGAAATTATTTATTCGTTCGATTACATATAAAAATTCCTTTGCTATCTTGATCATAATTTGACAGATGAAACTATTTTATACTATCTTTGTTCCATGTTGCAATCGAACTAAAAACAAGTTATCAAGGTTAAGGTCAAGGTTAATTGGATGAAATGGTGTTAGAGTATAGGAATGCATAAATTATTTAATCATTTGGGTTTCAATAATAAATTATTAACTTCCGAAATATTTTTAGATTTCTTAATAAACAGAAATTAAAATTTATACCATCAGAAACTCAAAGTTAATTTTGTAAAGAAATGCAAAACGGTTTTAACTGTAAAATTTTATATAGTTTAATAGTTTTGTCTAATTTATTTTAAACTGGGCGAGTCTTTCAACAGGAAAAAAATCTACAGAGCTGACAGTCGAATGGTTCGCGGCTCTGGCTTTCGATTTAACAGTTCGTGGATTCGATTATCACCTTGAGTTTGGATATTGGTAGTGGTTGAAATCCACTTTAAGTTATTGGCTTCAAAGAATTATCGCCATGTATGGCATATAATAGCTAGAATAGGATCACCGACACCCGCCTTGTCTGGTGGTCAGTGTGCCTGACTGTGGTTAGGTAGCTCATGGGTTCGAATCCAGGTTCGGGCATGGATGTACTTTCTCTCTCCTGCCTTTGTCTTTCCCTTGTATGAATGGTTGCCTACCCTATAAACGGGTACTTATGGCACGGGTACTTATGGCAAGTACGTACTGAAGAAGTTGGACTCCACACCAAATTGTGATTCAGTTGGAAAAGTGGAGCAGCGCACTCCAAATCGCCAGCCTGTCTAGCACTCCAAAAATACACAATCATCACATCTTTTAGGAATCTGAGTTTAGAACAGTTCTTAAAAAACATTATGTTCTCAATTACCACGGTTCCTACTCCATATCCTGTATTTCCCCTATAGGACTTGACAGTGCTTTGTCAAGACTAAAAAATTTCACAATGTTGTCCGCAAAAGACCATGTGGTACATATGAGAGATTTTAACTCATTAGACAATCGAAAACGAATACTACACAGACTATTCTAGCAAATGTTATTTTTGGGCCCGTTGCTATCTTGATGCTGAAATTTGCTTTTGTTGCTTCACTTGTCAACATCATCAAAATGTGGCATTGTTGGGCTTCATTGTGGTACAACCAAAATTTGTGCTATGGAAAATGACTTATTTTACGCATAGGCAGCTTCAATTTATTATACCAACTCCAGCTGTTTACGGGTGCCATATATATTCATCTATATATATTCATCTGGGGATTAACATTTAACCCCTGAACGACTCAAAATTTACCATCAAATTTGAATACGCCCGTGTCTCACACGTGCGCTTATGTATCTCCCGTTAATTATTACTTTAAAATGTTATCAGCATCACAACACCCTTTAAGATCTATGGTTGTCTGCTCCTCTCTAAGAAGGATTTATAATGCACGACCACATAATATTCTACCATTCTATGAACGTACAAACTCTTTTGTATCTTCAACTGATTTCCCCAATGTGCAAATCCAAATTAGATTCTCTGAAATTTCCATCTTGGAACACCCCTATTGTTAGTATAATCGATCCCTTTGCCGGATACAGTAAATCAGCAACAGCTCCTCTTATTTTGCAACAAATGTTCTTATACATTCAATATCAATTTTCCTCCTACATTCCTGTTTACACTGATGGTTCAAAATCAAGTGATCACGTTGGTTGTGGTATTGTTATTGGAAATAAATTTTACAAATATAAACTTCATACATCATGCTCTGTTTACACAGCTGAAGCTGTTGCAATTTTACGTGCTCTAGAACTAATACAATCCAACTCTCATCGAAAATACTGTATCTATACAGATAGCATGAGTGTGATCATGCAATTAGACCATTTTAATGACAAATGTCATCCAGTTATTGTGGAAATATTAGATATTTTAAATACATTGAAGAGTAAAGAATTTGATGTTGTGTTTTGTTGGGCTCCTAGTCATGTTGGCATTGCTGGTAATGAGCTTGCAGATACTGCTGCAAAAAATGCCACTGACCCTTCGCATAAAGCATTAACATTTTTTGACATTAAACAAATTGTCAAAGACTTTATTTCCTCCCACTGGCAAAAAACTTGGGATTTGCAGATAAACAACAAATTGCATAATATATTTCCTCGGATTCTTCCATTTCCAGACGTTCCTATACGAAGAGTTGATG
>JAPDSC010039274.1:0-18061 GCA_026290005.1 Latrodectus geometricus
TATATATATATATTGCAAAATACTAATATTGAAGCTAGCTATTTCTGATCTGCACATTCGGTATTCAAATATTGCAGTGTATTCAATAAACAAGTAATTATTAAATGATATTTTTAGATAAGATATTAAAGACATACATAAGATAATATAAATATTCAAATGACTTTGAGAATTCAGAAGACATATCGAAATAATGAATAATTCCAAATATATCTAAATTAATACAATCATTTATCTCTGTGCATATTATTCTCTGTATGAGTGTGGTGTAAATATAATCTTATTGTGGGGATGGATATTGGATGGGGAAATATAAACAGTAATCATTCACGCAAGATGTCATCTTCATGTCACACAATCATTGAACACTATTCTCAGGATTGACAAAGATAAGACAAGTACTGTAATCTTGATTAGGGACTGTTTATACTTGTCAACTTATTTTTAATATATATACTTTTATATCTATTAATAAGTATTTTGGATATCAATCTTTATCAATTTATACTCTAAGTTAATGATTTTCTTGGATAGAAATCATAAAATTTAAATTTATTATTTTTCTATAAAACATTTTAATTATTTAATAAATAATTTTAATTATTTAAAAATTTAATAAAAAAATATTTTTATATAAAAAAGAGAGATTTATATTGGTTTAATACCTTTCCGCTTTAATAAACAGCATAACATGAAGACAATGAACAGCGGAATACCTGCTCTTGTCTACAAACCAAAAGTAAGCCGCTCTTACTTCATTACAATGTAACACTTAACTAATGTCGCTGAGTACTTATTACTCGCTTCAATTTGCGCAATGCTCTCTAGTAATTAGTGACATCTGGTTATGATTTTGTATCCTATATATATATATATATATATATAATGATAAGGTGATTGCATTCGCGTTTTCGCAATAATAATTAAAGTAAAAATAACAAGCAAAATAATTATTTTGGTTTATTGTAACTTCCAAAAAATTAGATGAAAAGAGGTCTTTTGTAATTTCCAAAAAATCGTAATTTTCAAAAAAATAAGATGAATTACATAAAATAATTTTACTCGTAAACACAATTAAATAATGCTATGCGTTTACTATACATTCTTTATTTTAGTTTGTTTTTAATTCAACAGTCACATTTTGCACACAAAGATTAATTAGACCAGGTCCTAAAATTAAAAAAAAATATTTTGCGAACCACTACAATCATCTGATCTCAAAATGGGATTTGAACTCACGTCTATTAAACCAATGCGTTTTCTTTAAATAATAATTAATATGAATATTTTTAAAAACTTGTAAAATATTTGATATTTCAAACAAGTTTTTGTTAGTATATTATTAGAAGGTTGAATTTTAGTGTATATATAGCATTTATACATGTGTAAAATGTATTCCATAATATAAAACAAAAATACACATGTTTCAGATAATCTTATCATCTAGTTATAAATGCGTTATACATTTTATAAAATCATCTGAATACAATTGGGAATGTGAATGAAAATTGTAAAATTTAAATTATACTCAAGCAAAATGTTTCAAACTAGATATCCAGTAAAAATAGAGATAAATCTCTTATGATATAATTTTATTATTTTGTAGTCAGAGAAAATTTTGAATTAACTCTTTAATTTTTATATTAAATCATAACAATATTTTCCCAGTTCACTTTTCAAAAACTTATTAAAGTAAAATTACATTTTTAGAAATTAATTCATGAGTTATATTTTTATTTTCTTATTTTAATTTATTTATTTCTTTGAAATTGTATTTGATGATATTGTAAACTATATCATAATTATTAACTGCAAATTAAAATATTTATATTCTCACCTATAACATTATAATGTTTTCATGAAAACTTTGATACACAAAAATTGAACTTCACTTCTTTGATTTACTCTTTATTAACATAAAATTAAACAAATAATGAGTTTGAATTGGAGAAACAATATATTTTATTTTTCTTTTCAATAAAATTCAAGCATTCATTACATATTCTTCCGTATAAAACTTACAAAATAAATGAATTTCCAGTTGATTAGTATATTTGCTAACTTTTCATTAATCCCATTTGAGTTTCTAACATATTTTTGATCAAAAATATTTACTTTTCCTTGCAATAGATGTAATTTTAAATATGTGTTATAGAGAATTCTTATATTCATCTAGATTAGCATTTAAAAATGTTTCATTAAATATTCGTATTATAAAAAAATAGGTCTAGCATAATCGAGTCATCATTCACACACATAGTCCTATATATAGTGAATTTATATATAATACACTATTTTAATAATCGTTCAATTTAAAAATTGTATACTTTATGCTGTATAAGGAAATTTTATTACATAATTATTTAAGAATTTGCTGTTAAAACACTTCAGTATATTGGTATAAAGAAAATATTATGACTTCATACCGGTGACCATATAAGAATCATTTATTTAATTACAAAATTAAACCCTTTATAAAATACCAGATATTTTTTTTGCATCAGGTAATCATTTTCATATTTTTATAGCCTTCAAATGTTATAATGCCAAAATGGAAACTCAGTAGTTTGAACTATTGTCTAGAATCTACATTTTTTCAGTCATTTTGGAGTTATATAACCACAATTGAATATTAGTTAAATTCTTTAGTTGTATTTCAAGAACTGTGAAACAAATGAAAAAGAAATATAAACAAATCACTTTGATGAAATATTTATATATAATGAGAATTCATTTTTTAAAAATAAGCCTCATTGGAAGGAAACGTTTCAAATAGAGAAATAAGATATTAATTTAACTAAATATTTACATTAGACCTTTCTTAATGCGTTTCAATTAGTTCATCAAGGAATTTTTCTTCTTTATCGTGTTTAAAATAACTATTAGTTCTCTTATTCTTGTTTGTCTTTTAAGTCTGATCATTAGTGTAGTCACACTCATTTCTTAATTACTGCTGTTGTTAGGTAAGCAGGAAAGAAATAGAAAGAAAATAATTGAATTAACTCCTTCATTATACTTCATTCACTGCGAAGTGAAATTTCAAATGGGTAACTGAAATAAGATGGTGAGAAAATTATGCTTTTAAATTAAACTTTTATAAAATCATTGAATTTTGCGTAAATTTGTATATGCTAATATTATTTATTTTATATAAAAATAAAATGATATTTGTTTTGCAATATGAAATTGTTCTTAGGACATTAAAGTTTTTCTTCAGTATAAAAATTAAATAAGATAATAAATGAGATAAATATGTGTCTCTTGCGTGAGGCTGCAAAAAACGTTTTTATCACTGTAAATTTTAATTTGAAATAAAATTGATTGGCATAAAAAATGTATATTCTTATACCAATGCATAATATAGCCATACTAAATTTTCTATTGGTTATACAAAGGAAGCTTATTTTCTTGAATCAAAATGTAGCCATGCAAGTAATATTCATTGTTTTAGCTTAATGCACAGTTTACTATTTTTTATTAAATAAAATTTATTGTATATTTAATTAAAATTTATAAAAAGTAAATTAAAATATTAATAAATTACCCACCAAATATCTTTTTAAATTATTTTATATTAAAAAAAAATCTGTTTTCATAAGTGGCTTGAAAATTCATTAAAGATTAATTTTTATAAATTATTTCAACTGCATTTGAATTAATTCTTAGAAATTTTGAAGCATAATTAAAGCCTAAATTGAAATCAAAGTCCCCTTTTTTCATTGAGAACGAAAACAAAATATCATCTTGTTATATTAAAATTAATTGAATTTTCAAAAAATATTTTAAGTTTTAAATTTATATTTTTAATTCTAGTGTTCATTCATAGTATCTAACATTTATATTTTCTTAAAACAAAACTTGTAAGAAAAATAATAAGAAAAATTCAGAAAACATCCTTAGATGAAGTAATAAGGTATTCATTATGCAACCGGTTTTAAAAAAATACTTTATTCTTATAAGAAAAAGGAATATTTTATCATCTTTGTGTATTTTTTATGTATTTCATGTATGAGAGTTTCGACGAACTCAATCAAGCTTTTAGAGATAAGCTGTGTTATCAGCTATTGGGGACTCTAGTATCAGGAGGGTAAGAATAAATGAGTGAAAAATTGATTGTCTCACTTTCCTGAAAATGCTGTAACGCATTTATAAATTTTTTTATTCTATCGTAATTTACATTTAAGCATGTGACGCAAATTTATGAACCTACTTAGTATTATTAAAAGAAAGTATGACTGGTGTGTTAATATAAAACAAATTTGGGAAAAAGAAATCACTCTTTTTGCTAAGACTTTGTTATAAATTTTTAAACATGTTTTTTTTTTATCTTATAAGTTTATTGTAGATAATAACACTGTTCATAAATCCATATTCTTCGAAACAATATTTTATAAGAATAAATATGTGAGTACTTAGAAGAATATAAAGAAATGTAAGAAAAACATATCAAGAATATTTTATCATATAAACAAATTTTAAATTTAAGTTTTTTCATTTTTAATAAACGAATTAAACGGAATTAAAGGCTCTTGGGTACATTGGCAACAAATTTTAAATAAAACATTTTTTTTACAATTTTTTTTTCAATTTTTTTTAATTTTTACAATTTTTTTTCACAAAATGTCATTTTATATACTTTTTATTAACTTATAAATTTAAAAATGATTACTTATTGAAAATCATAAAAATTGTTAAATAATTTATTAATAAATGATTTATTAAAGCCAGTACACAGTCATATGCCATTTATTAAGTTTATTTTCGTTTAAAGTTCGCATAATTAAATATTAATATATTTTATTTAATACTAGTATCTTATGTAAGGATTTTCATGTATATTATGCTTTATTAATTCATTTTCATTAAATAAGTATTAGTTGAAAAATATGGAATTCTCAAACATAAACAAGATTTCAATTGCAAAAAATGTAAGAATTATTTTTAATAAATATCATTTAATAATAACAACTAAATAACATAAATTTTTAAGGGGCCATTAATTTTTAAAATTAAGTGTAATGGACAATTAATATTAAATAAAGCTGATCAAGTTCAAACTTTAAAAACTTTAAGATTTGAAATATAATATTTATCAATGATTTAGAGTATCACCTTAACATTAATCAGTTATATGTGAAAATAATCTAAGAAATACGAGTTTTATTAGACATAATATTTCGTATGCATAAAGGATTTTATTAACCTAAAGCAATGTAGATTACTTCAAACAATTAGACTTTTACTACCACAAATGGCACACAACAAAATTTGAGAGCATTTCAGATATTTTCAAAAAAGAGATAACAATCAATAGTTGCTTAAACGAATCTTATTTAAAGTTTGAAATGATTGTTGCCTTAGAAATTTCTCTTAGTAAAACAACTTTTCTGAAATTTTTTAAATTTTCATTTTAATTCCAATTGAAAGAACTTAAAGTTTATTGAAAATTAAAACCTTGGAGCAAACTTTACTTTAATGAACAAATAAAGTATTTGTGGAAGATATGTGCTATACTTTATTTAATTAAAATATTTTGTTAAATAAAAGAGATATTTTAAATGCAGTCCATTTAATCACACAGTGTAATACAATGATTAATTAAGAGTAATTTATTTAATTATGATTTAATATTATTTAATATTTTTAATCATTATTTTTGTTGTTTAGTTGAAAATTTTCGAAAAACAATTGCACGTATTTTTTTAAGTGCAGTATAACGTTTTTATTATGATTTTATTTGGAAAATTTACAAATATTTTTGAAACTTTGAATGAACTTAGCAAAAATCATTTATGAAACTCAATTATACAGGAGAAATAAAATTGTTATATTAAACGAGAATCAACGATCATTGATTAAAGATTTATTCTTTCTTCACTAACTTGTATTTTAATTATTAAACTTATGAAAAATTTTTAAAGTGCATCATTATCGGATAAACTTAAAATTAAATATTAGGCATAAATTTTGTTAACGTAACATCTATATGTGAGGTTGACTAGAAAAATGTTTTTTACACTAATTATTAAATAATTTTTTAAAAGTAACCTATTATTATGGTTTGATTTAAAAAAAGTTTTATAAAGTAAAGCTTCAATAAATAAAGTTTAAAAAATAAACAATGTTTTTCTTATTTCATATTTTTAGAAATAAAAAAAAACGTATTAGTAAAATTCCTTTGCCAAAGGATATACTAGTAAAAAGGGAATATAATCTATCTTGATATTTTATAAAAAGAAAAGAAATAACTTTTTTTATTAGTTATAATATTTTTTTGTTCCTGACAGTTGTTTTTAGTTTAGTAATGTAGATGACAGTTGTTTTTAGTTTTAGCTTAGAATGATAAATAAATTTATCAATAAAATTAAATAGTTCAGCGAAAATGAATAGTGCTTTTGTTTTTACAATGAGAAAAATCCCCATTCCTTTTTCTTAAAATTTTCAATTTTTAAAAAAAAATAATTTTAGTGTTAAAATATTACTTTTGCTTATTCCTCAATAAATGAATTATATGAATATCATTTCTTTAACTAACTATCGAATATTTGTGCTTTTGAAAATACTTTTTGCTATGAATGCTTAATTATTCATTTATAAGTAATAGCTGTATTTATGTTTTACAATAAGAAAAGCACCAAAGGCAATTGCATGGTAATCATTAACATTTCTGCCAGTGATTCTGTGAAAACAACCCATTCAGCTTCAATTATTCCATCTCTTAATGTCGGAGATGGAGAACTTCTCCCAATTGTAATTGTTATTCACTTTAGTCCTTGCAATTAATGTTAATTATTATTCCTTTTCGTTTCAAGAATAAACTTGGCGGTAATAACACTTTCATCTTAATTGCTGTTGCAATGGATTGCGTTAAAAACAAGCAATTTAACTTGCGGAAAGTATAAGTGGAAAGTATTTCGAAAATCGCTGCAAGAAATCATTCACAAAGTACTTAAGTAAATCATTCTCATTATTTTACTGGCAGCACTGAAATGTATTATTAATTTAATGTGATACTTTTTGATAGATGGTTAATTTAATACGTTATATTTCTTAGAAATGTTCTGAATTCTTAAAATTATGTACACAAAAGTACAAATTTCTAAATCAAAAATTAATGCTTCAGAAATAAAATTTGTATTTTGCTTACATTCATATGTGTAAGATATGAATTGAAGATATTTATTAATGTAAAAAATTAATGAAAGAGTATTATGTAGAGTTAAAGTGAATATTAATATTCGAAAAAAAAACATATTGATATAAAAATATAAAACATGAAACACTTTAATAGAAAGATTCCAAATTGGATTTACCTTCAACAAATATAGCTTTCATTTAATTATATTTGCAAATATACCATTTGAAAATATGTTTGTTATACATTGCTGGACAACACTAAAAATTAAATTTGTTTGAGTTATAATGATTGTAATAAATATAATACATTTATTTTTCAGAATATTTACTATGAGCAATTTGTAATATCGGATTAGATTTTTAAATATAGAAAATTGACTGTTAATTAAAATATCGAAACATTTATAATACAATCATTTTGCAAATTTATTTTTTTGAACTTTTTCAAAGGAAATTCTATATTATCTCACAAAATTTTTTATTTAAATTTCTTAAGAATAATAAATAATAAAATTAGATTAACCATTTTTTGTATTTAAAAAAGTAAAATATTATTTTCAAGAAATATTGTTTTCTGAGAAGAAAAGAATATTAAATAAGTAAATCAGCAGTTAGTAAAACTTTTGCTTCATGTTATATTCCAATTAAATATAAAAATATTTTGACAGAATAATAAAATTAATTTCCTTACATTTTGTTTGGAACTGGTATTTTCTGAAACTGCATTTGTTATCATAGTTCTTAATTTAAAAACCATAATGCTAGTTCTTAGTTTATGATTTATATTATAACGTGCAGCAGAAGTTTTGAAGTTAAGTATATGCATTGAAGAAATGCATATGAAGTTAAATATGTTGTAAACTTTTAAATAGCACTAGCTTAAAATTAGAACATAAAGGGTTTAATTTAAACTCTGACATTATATACTGTGTCGAATTCAGTCAATATAGCATGTTTACATAATTTCACTTCACAAATTTTCTAATATGGGAAAATATTAGAATTAAAAATAAAATAAATCTTAAAATCTTAAAATTTTTGAAGGAAAATATGTCTTTCCTAATAATGTAAAAGTAATTAACTTTTGAATTATTTTATAACTAGTGGTGTATTTGGCAAGAAACATGCTTACTTTATCAACTTAACGTAAGTTCATAACAATGAAATTGTGAAATTGTATTCACTTTAAGCAGAAATATATAGTTATCATTTCTTGGCTCTTATCAATTACCATTTAAGTTATTACTATATACTGTATATATATATATATATATATATATATATATATATAATTTCCATGTGATTGAATTGCAATTTTATATGCATCAAGACACGTAAATAAAGACCGATCGGTGAAAGGGCTCTGAAAATCTAGCTTTTAAAAGAGTATCTGTTAATACAAAAACGGTGTGGGTGTAAAATCATGGTGTAGCTTGTTATTTTTACTCTACATTTATTATTTTAGCTGTTCTATATCTTTTCAAGTAATTTTTTGATAGGAAAATAAAGATTAAGAAATTAAATTTCCTTAATTTCCTTTAAGTGGTTGTCATAATGGTACAATATTTTTCGGACTTCAAGGCAATATCTTATAGAATTTCTCCTGAAAAAGTATTTCGTAATGTATGATTTTCGAACATTTTTCTGAAAACATTTTTCGAAATACATTTTTATCATTATTATGAGAGCAGCTACAATGTAGTTTTCAATTTATACATATTTTTTTTGATGACTAAGCTTACTATCATATGCTAGATTTCTAGTGAGCAATATGAAACCATATGTTTAAAACTTAGTCCTTCAAAGATATTCACTTGTGAAACTTGTTAATTGCCATGTTAATAATAACTCATAACAATCCAAAGCAATGGTAACGGCTATACTTTTTAATAGCAGAAATAAATTTATTCTGTGTAAAAAGTTTTTAAAAATATACATTTTTACCATGCATTATACAAATAATATTTAAATTTAGTCATATATGAGAAATAATTAAGACCATAAAATCATTAAGAGAGTTTAATCCCAGACATTAAAAATGGAGAGATAAATTTCCAAGATTATTATCAAAAACAAATCCATTTAAAATTTCCATATTTTATTTAAAATTAAGATTTATCTAAACATTTGGTTGAGTTTTATTTCATTTATTGAATTCCGAAAAAAAGTTAATAACTTTTATTGCAAAGACATAATTTTTCAAGAAAATAATACTTAAAAGGTAATAAAACGGTTGTTTTCTAAATTTTCATCAGTTTTAAAATTTTTGTTAAATAACTCTTGGTTTTGTATAATTATATAACATAATTAATGTTACATGTATTCTTTTTGTAAGAAATATAACGTGAAACATAAAACTCAAAACAGTATATAGAGTTCTAATTAGTTTTACTGCCCTTTTCTTTTATTCAGACAAAATAAAAACATGTGTATAACCTTTTTATTTTATTAAATTATATCATGTCATTCTTCGCTGATAAAAGTATAGCAGAAAATATATTAATATTTGAATAAAACATAAAAAAATAGCTTTTAGTAAAGTAAGATTTAAAATTAAATTATTCTAATATAATGATAAAAATATTAAAGAGTTTATTCGCATTTAGTTTCAGTAGAAACTTAATTACTAAACAGATCATAGCATGCACTCTATTGGCATGTAAACTTAAAACTATGCACTTTCAAATGCTGAAATTTGTGTATTTTATTTATAAGATTATCTCTCAATTATCAATTTAGATTCCCTAATCCATCTCATTCAATATTCTGATGATTCCTAACTTGTAAGTGAAACAATTAATAAAGTTTTGAGACATAGGCTTACTCTTTGAATATGAAATTAGCACATCATATGTGTGTACTTTTTAATATAAAAATATTATTTTTTATTATATACAATTGTTCAGAATAACGGAAGAGAAATATGATTTGTGCTTCAAAAATTCTAGTATTTTTTTGCTATTTTCAGATAAGGTAAATAAATAAATGATTGCACAATTTTTGAGTTAACTGGCTAATATCAAATAATAACCAGAAATAAAATAATATGTTTGGTTGGATTATAATACTTAAAACGCTAAAATTTAGTTTACTATAAATCGTATTATATATCATTATTTGTTTAAAATTAACACAGATAAGTTTGTTCAAAATTTTATTTAAAATCCTAAAAATTCTATTTTAAAAATTTTTAAGTATTTTAATTGGCTTAAGGAATTTTCAGTTTTGCTTTTTAAAACAAAGAATGCTCTTTAGCAGTCAATCAGTTTACAATAAAGTATTTTTCATTTAAATAATATGAGTTAGATCATATTTCATTATTTGTATTATAGTTACGCATCACATCCATGTAATTTCTAATAATTAATATTAAATTTCTTATTGGACATCATGACAATTTAGTAATTTTGTTCTAGAAAATGAGAGATTCAAGCCATATGGAAATTTCACTAGCAGCTACTTATTCTAAATGTGATTCAATTACTATTCTTCGCTAAATGAGAGGAAATATCAAGGCTTCTGAATAAATTATTATCATCTGACATAGTACAAAATAGTCACGTAAAAAGAAAATTAGCCTTTGATTGCTTCATTAATTTTGTACGAAGATGTGCCATTTAGCTCAAAGTATCGTATCTATTTCATCTGAAAGAATCCTTATTAATGGTTAATTTTGTTTGTTTTTGTTCTTGTAATTAACCCTCTTTTCCATTTTAAAAATAATTCTGCTGCAAGCAACTTTAAAATCTTAATTAAAGTTTGAGTAAATTATATAAAATTGTAATGAGAAACATAATTTTTAACTTTATGCATGGATGTCATAAAATCAAAGTTATTGAGAACTTTAAACAAATAAATAACACATGAATTGTCTTCATGTATTTAAATGAACTATCTTTGTTAAATTTGTATTCACAGTTATTAGAAAATTAATTATATTTCTCACACAAAAAACTACTATAGTTTATAGCAAAACTAATTTTTAACGGTTATTTTACCGTACGATGTTTTAATTGCACAGAATATTTTATTTTATAATTATTTTAGTAGATATTTATCCCAGTAGATACAACTTATTTTAAAATAAATTGTATCTACTGGGAAAAATTATTTCCTATCATCATCAAAATTAAATTAGGTAAAAACAAATCAATTTGGAAAATATTAATTTGGAGTATGGAAAAAAACTTCCTATGTTAAATAAAGTTCGTTTTTAAAGACAAAAAATTATAAAACAATGCTTGAGTATTGCAAACAAAGTGAAAATAATAAAAGGATATATTTTTATTTTTAAATCAGTATAGTAATACAAAAAGATATTTTACTAATATTTATGTTCAAAACAAGCTTTATTACACCCTCATTTAAAAATGTAATTTTCATTTTGATTTTATAAAATTAATAGCGGCTCTAGACAAAAAAAAAATTCAGCTAAAGAAAGTAAATAGAATGATGAAATTGGTCACCTCAATTTTTCTCTTCATACTTAATTTTTCGATTACAAACTGGGAAATCCTAAGGTAAGAATATTTTTTATTTAAAATTACATATTTCCATAATTGAGTAGAATTCAAGATACAGTTGCTAAGTCAAATACTCATAAGGTTTCAGTAATTCTCATAATTAAGTCCATCACTTATTTAACTCAGAAGACGCTTTTTGTTCCGATGTTACTTAAGTTCAAATGATTCATTTTCAGCAGAATTCACAGGTAATACTTCATGCAATTGTTACAATATAAGCATGTCCAAAAATTCTTGTAAAAAAGGATCACATTAATAACTTTTAAAGGGTAACTTTACTGTCGCTTTTTATAACGATAAATAAAGCAGTTTCTTTAATAAGTCCTTAGTATAAAATAAATAATAAGAGACATTTAATAAGATAAATAAATAGATTATAAAACAAAAGTCACCCACGCTGTCTTGTGTTTAACGTGCCTGACAGCAGATAGGGAAGTCCGGGAATTGAATCCAGGTTCGGGGATTGGATATACTTTCTCTTTCTCTCCCTACGGTCTTAAGACCGTAGGGAGAGAAAGATTTGCGAGAGAAAGAGAGAGAGGAGGGACAAATTTGTCCTTTCCTTGTATATGAAGGACAAATTTGTCCTTTCCTTGTATGAATGGTTGCCTACACTATAAACGGGCACATATGGAATGTGTGTACTGAGGATGTCGACTCCAACCAATTTATAGTTTAGTTGGAAAACCATAATTTGGCAATATGGCATGGAGCAGCGCATACCATCCCATATTGCCAGCCTGGCTGGCACCCAACAAAAAAAGAATATAATTGCCTAATATATTGAAGTTTTTTGAACATTTAAGCAATCTGTCTATAAGTTTGTGTCAATTTTTCTTAAAAGGTATTTTCACTTTTCTATTATCTAGTTTTTAAGCAAATTAAGTTGCAAAAACATAAAATTTGTTATTATGAAATAAAAATATTAAATTTTAATATCATACAGAATACTCTTTGGGACATTGGTTATTCTCTGACATATGTTAACAAAGCGGCTAATACCCTTCAGAAAATTGTAATGTACCTATCTTAATTTAATTTGGGCATAAAATTTACGTAGCAATAGTCATAGAAATGAAACAAAATCAATTTAAATTATTCAAGAGTAGAAAAGTAGTTAAAAATATAAAGCAATATGAATATTTCATGAAATTTTTCTGAATAATTCCCTTAAAAACAGCCGTAAGTAAAAAAGTGCTTTATATGGATTCAATTTTTTTTATTACATTGATAACAATATTTAAAACATGCAGACTAAGTTTTATACAAATATCTTCATTATCACTTGAGATATCGTGTTGATAGTTTGGAGATTTTGGAAATGAGTGATAATAAATTGAAAGTTTTACAGAAATAGTGCTTAAAGTGATAATTTTGCTTATGTGTGTGTATGATAGAGCGATGATATTGCCACTTCTTTCCGAATTTAAAAGACAAATAATGGCCTTATACTCATGGCTATCAATCAGAGAATTATAGATAAACATATAAATTTTAAAAAAATACAAAAAAAGGGAAATACAATTCTTTTTTACTACTTCCTTTTTGAAAAGGCAACTTCCTTTTTCTTTTTCCAAAAGAAGCAATGTATTTTTAAATTTTAGTAATTTAATCCCTATTTTCACAATGCAAAACCAAAATGTGTTTTAGAGAAATTGAAATGTGTGAATATCAGATTAACAACTAAAATAAATTGATATATGTATTCAATCAACTTTTCAATGCAGGCAGATACCTTAATACTTTTGTGATAAACTACTCGATTCAAAATAGAAGATCTCTTTGTAAACAAATTTATATGCAGACGTTCATATTTAAAGAGATAAGATTTTGATGCTTTTCGTAATAATTGCTAACGAAAAGCATCAAAATCTTAAGAATTTTTTTTTTACTAGGAATCATTTTGAGTTTTTCAAAAAGAGTATGAATCCCAATGGAAGATAAAAGATTTAAAAAATTTATCGTTATTGTAAGAATTATTAATCAGCACCGTTCAATGTTGAGATAATAATATATCACCGATATTAAATGAAGAAGTTTAGTAAATTTGGATTCCATAATTAATATTTGATTAACTTGACTGATTCTACATATCCACTTCATATACTTTGTCCTAAGCATCTGTGAGTAATTTTAGAAGTACAATATTTTTCCTTTTGAAAATAATCTGATTTTACATTTAACAATAAGATGAATTTACCATTAAATGTTTTGACGCAAGAACAATTGTTTGATGATTTATTTGATCAAAATTCTCCATAAAAGTAAATTATATACACAAAAGCATAATTCCCAGGTGTAAAATAGTTCATAGAAACAATTAATTTATTTGTTGATTTAATACAATAATTACTAGCATTGTATTAAGTTATAACATAATGCACTGTATTATAAAAATGGTTAATGTATTCTAATATCTAGATATTAAAATGCATGAAAACATATGAAAACACAAATTTTTCTCATAATGATGAGGTTTATTTGCAATTTTTCTCACTGAATGCTAAAAGCTTGGTGCAGATTTTAGTGTCAATATGCATAAATTCATATTACATGTATTGGACTTGCAGTTAGTTTTCATTATAGAAATTTTTTAATATAGCTTGACATAATTTTTTGTTATCCAAATTAATTGCGTTCACTTATGAGTCACTATGATTAAGATGCTCTATTGTTTCCTTACTTATCACTTTATTATATAAGCATTTTATATAAGTTAGGTAGACCAGATCAATGCAGTTGCTATGGTTACCGGCGAGGATCTAAAAAATCTACCTCCAGACATGGTCATATAAGCCTGTCATTGTGAAATATGCTCCCCAATGGCTTCGAATATGAAATTCGGACAGTTCGAATAATGGAACGTCAGACTTCATATTGGTGGAGAATAGGCTTATTGGTCAGAAGAATTAAGGATTCTTTTCCTTTCATACAATGAACTTCATTTTCTTTCTTTCTTAGAGGTAAAGATCAAATGAAAAAATAGAGTCAATTGTTACCTTTTATACAGAGATTGTTCAATTTTATTCAAAAATTTGAATCTTAAATAAATTTACGTATTTTTGCTTAAAAATAGTGAATTTTGTGCATAAAATATATATGGGTAATACTTCGTTCATTTAGCATACTAAAACTTTAAACTTTTATCGAGCTATTGATTATATAAGCATATTTATTTAAATGTATTTTATTTCTTACATCAATTATTATCAATAGAATTAAATTAAAAATTTTAATTTCGAATATGGGTAATGCGGACAAAGGAAGTTGATATTTTAATTTCAACTGTTATGGCTTGTGAATTGTTCGAAATTAAATGAATAAATTTAAGACAACAGTTTTGTTGGGAAATCTTTTATGGCGAATCCAAGAATTAGAGTTAAAATTTTCAGCACTATTGGAAACGAAAGTTGTGAACGATATAATTCCTCTTTTCAAACACACATCTGTTGACGTAAGTGTTTTTCCATTTCCCAATATTTTTTCTGTATCGTTCTTAGATCTAAAAACACATAACGTAATCCTAAAAAGATCTCTAAGCCGTAAGATAAAGATTTCTGAAAAAATTGTTTCCATAGATTTTACTAGTTAATCTCTTCTTTTTTTAAGAAATTTTGTATGAATGCTGTAATAAATAATGCAATTTGTAATGAACAATTGGCAAAAGTATATATATTTTAGAAAGCAATAACGAATATAAAAGTTCGTAGTAAATATTTTTATTAAATCCATGTTGCAGTATATACTGATACTAAAATAATGAAGTTACTGATACTAAAATAATGAAAAATGGAAAATGTTATTATGCTGGAAAATTGTTTCTTAATTTTTAATGTTTTAGAAACTTATTCTATGTTTCTTTCCTATTGTAGTTTTCATACATTAAATATTTTGATTATATAAACATAACTTTATTACATCGCTTTTTAACATGAAGAGAATTAAGGCTCAATTTACTGTTAAAACTATATCGATCACACTTAAATATCAATTTTAGAGATTGCATTCGAATGCATCCTTTTTTGTTGTCTTAATCAAGACAAGAATTGTGTTCATACAGGTATTTGTTTGACATTAAAAAAAATTAATCAAGAAATCTGCTCGCTTTGATTTCCGTTTGTAATTTAATATATTATTGTTAAAAAAAAACTATCTAAAAGCACATGATTGGAATTCAAAAATCATTAAGAACTTCCAAAAAAAAGTTTTTTTCAAAAAAACATCTTTTTCATAAAAATATTATCGAATAAAAAAATTAAATTTCTTTTAAGCTTATACTTTTATAACAAAACATCAATTTTGACTTAACTAAGTGTTTAACAGTTTCTAAATTCAATAACTTATAGATTAAGATGTCACAATCTTTTGATTTATGCAGCCTATTTTTAACTCGCACATAAATATATTATCTTGAATTACAATATGTGTTCCTTAAATAATTCTTAAGAAAAATAAAAAGCTGGTAGAAAATGGTGTTAAATTTAGCTATATTTGTACTAAATTTTAATAACAACATTTATTGAAAAGTGCAAACCGATCTAGAGGAATTTATTTATGATTATATTTATACAGAAAAATATCATGGCACAAGATTAAACTAGATTTAAATAAAAAAAATGCGACAAACGATGATTAACAAACCGGATTCATTACAAATCTTCAGCCAAATGATCGTTTCAAGAGAAACCAACATTACATAGATACACTCTATCAGTTAGCTCATATTAATAAAAAATCCAAATTTAAAGTGGGTGAAAAATATGGTTTGAAATTTTCAATAATTTGATCATAAAATCATGATCTAAGTTACATGATAAATTAATAAATGACATACATTCTTAGAAGCATATTTCAAAAGTATGGTATTTATAAATTAGTTGTCTTTTTATAACAAGAAATTTCGTAAATAACTACAAAAGAGGTTTTCATGTGAGGTATTTAATTTATATAATAATAAGTCTTTATACATTTTATTTTATTATAATATAATGATTTGAATTTGATATAATTTTTATTTTTAAGGGTATAAGCTATTATTTTGTTATTCTAATTAATACCTGATTATAACAGTTATTCGAAGATTTTATATTTACATGTAGCAAAATATTCGTATGTAAAACAGAGATCAATATTTTTATACTTACAATATTTCTTATACACAACAAATAAACATGGTAAACTATATTTCCTATATTACTCAAAAATATCTAATTTGTTAATTCTGAAAAAGGATTGGGAAATATAGATTGCATTTTCGTTTTGTATTGCGATCATTTTTTATAAGCAAATATTCTTTTTAAATACATGATTCATGATTGGTATTTAAATACAGGATTGGTATTTAGATGTTGTTAAATAAATATAGTTAGTCTACAAATATTAAAGACAAATCTAATGAACTGCTATACACAAATTGGTTAGAAAAAACAGTTCATCTGACAATATGAAATTATTATAGTCATCTTTCAAAAAGAATTATGCATTATTTTCCATAATAGTAACACAGATTAATGGCCTGATTCTCCTTTACTTGCATTTAAACATTTTGTCTAGTTATACTAAATGCATAAGAAAGCAACTTAAGAAGCAAGCTGGCTGATTTTTTTTCATATTTTAGTGCCTTTTTTATTCTTAATAAAGAAAAATTACTAAGGAGGCTTACCGGAAAAAATAAATTGCACATTCGAGAAGCATTATTCGATGAACTGAAAATTCATATTCAAACGAATACAAAACACAAAATTTCTTACAAATGAATCCTCTTCGTGAGTTTCTCTCATTAGTTGAAACTATTTTTTATTCAACATTTTTTATCATTTAGTTCAACGGATTTATCATGAAGAGAGCGAAATGAGTTAGAGACCAATAATCTTTTTCCCAGACATATAGCTAGAAGTTTTGCATTATATTTATTTTATATATAAATTTTTTTGCATTCTGTTTTATTCTTAATGCAAATTCTGTGCATGGAAAACGAAAACACATTAATGGTTACTGAGTGTAAATGAGAAAAAAAATTGTCAGTTAATATAAAATTTAATTTTTGAGTTTGCAATAATTTAAATAAAAGAAAAAGAATTGTAGCAACTAATATCATACTATATCTTTATATTTAATTTTATATAATTGCACATGTCTTTATGGAATCTGATATAATATTAATTTAAGTAAGTGAAAAACTATTTATAGCAAAATTGTTTTTTACGCAAAATTATATATATTTTGATTTATAATGCAGATTAAAATAACTATTTCCCCAACATTTAAATACAGAAATTTCTTTTCATATACTAAAAGTTTTTTTATGGTGCAGTAAATATACAAAACATTTTTTAGCCTTGTGTCAGTTATTTTTCTTTTTTATAATTTTTACTGTTGTATATTCTTTGAATAATATTCTA
>JAPDSC010039276.1:9366-24943 GCA_026290005.1 Latrodectus geometricus
TAAAATTTGACTCTTTCCAACATTTATTATATGGAAGAATGTTGAATAAGTTCATTGCATCTTAACTACATCCTTTAAATGTGAATTATTTATTTCAATTATATTTCTTTAAGCAGTTTCCTATAGATCTAACTTTTTATGTAAACAGGCCAAATCTTATGATAGTTAACAGCTTTTTTTTTTTTTTTTTTTTTTTTTTGAAAATATTAAAATATTTTTAATAATGACTTTCCATCAATATTTTCAAGCGCAAAAAATGTAGAATCCTACTTCACGCAACACTTGGTGAAAACAGAAAAAAAGTGACATGAAACATTTTTGCTGCCTTCCAAAATTATACAATTTTACATAATTTTGGATTTTGTCTGTCTTATTTACTTTTGAAATCAAGGCCTCATGACAAATTTATAGAAAGTTAATTTTATATATAATTTATGAGTACATATATATTAGAAAATAAAAATGTAGAAAAAAATAATATATGCCTGTGTTTAATAGTATATATATCAATGTGTTTTATATTTCTAAAAAGAAAAAGTATAATAGTTAAACAGTGGTATATGATTTAAAAATGCATCTTGTATAGCATCACTTGGTAGAGGTTGACTATCAAGCATCTGTTTTTATATTAACTTAGTTTTTAATTAACTGGGTAACAACATACCTTAAAGAACATCAACATTACCTGGCAGGGATCAACAATAGAACAGTAAAACAAATTTAGTAATGAGAATTCATAAAAAAAATGATACCTAAAATATTGTCACTTTTAATAGGAGTACTTGTGTTCTTTCATGTTAAATTATAAAAATAGATGAATTTACTTAGTGCATTAATCAAAAAAAGTATAGCATTTGTTATTTTGAATTTAACATTTATGTTTTGAAGCTTTATTTGAATAAAGAAATCAAATCTACACAAGACATTTGTTTTGAATTTGAGGAATTTCTGTTGTTTTTATTTTAGCTTCCTTTTTCTCTCCATTAATCTTATTTGATTAATGGATCGAAAAAGTTAAAGTATATTAATATACACATTAGTTAAAGTATGTATGTATATTATAACTCCATTAATCTTATTTTATTCCTGAAACATAAATTTTTAGATTATTTTTTATTTCTAGAAATTATTTGAATCTGTTTTTCTTTCACATACATTTAAAACAAATTTGCTTTTTAATCTATACATTTCAGAGTCGCCTACTCTAATTTCTCACTGTACAAATTTGTTTAAATCTCTTAATGTTATCTTTTATTTATATATATATATATATATATATATATATATATATTCATTCAGTCATTGTTTTCATAGTATTGCAAATTATTTCAGTGGAAAGCATAAAGTTTATTAAACAATTATTTTAAAATTGAAATTTAAGTTCAATTCTAATTATGTATATCACAGCATGTATAACTAAATTAACTGAGAAATTTTGACAACTTGAATTTATAGCTAAATTCAGTCGATTAGTTTGCAGTAAAGAAAGTATTCATTTGTAATAAAGAAAGGTAAAATATATTTTAAATTATATTGTTGGTACAACTATTTTTTGCTATATTTTTGCCTGATAGAAATTTTAACAATAATAGAAATAAATGAATACAGATTTTATGAAATGTCATTTTTCAGGTGAAGTACCAAGCTTAGCAGTTTCAAGATTGGTGATTTTTATGGCTCTTGTGTCCAATTTATGCTCCATTTATTTGGCATACATCTTGATATTTATCCTGTATGATTTTTGTGTTGTTTGTGTTGCAACATACATTGTCAATGCTTTGCTGTTGGTTTGCAGTATATTTAGATACAAGTTTCTGGTAATAGAGTTAGAAATGGATTCACATAAAAAGAAAAATTAATATCAATTTATATATATCTTATATGACGACAACCACACATGGATTTTATGTAAAATGAAACATTTTATAACATTATTGTATTTATAATTTCACTTTTGTAATATATGTATTATAGTTTTGTATTATAATTGAATGTTTTCCTTTATTTTGATACAATTGGAATGATTAAAACTTGTTTTAAATGCTGTTTATTAAATTATATTATTAAAAAAAATGTCTTTATTTGTATAATTTACATGTTTTGCTAGATTATGTAAAGTCATGGAAATGTAATCCTTATTGCTGTTTGAAGTAGGCATACTGAATTATGCTTATGAACTTTTGAAATATACTGATTTACCAATTTTTATTTCTTTTAAAATTAAATGTAAATTTTTTTTATTGATGCCACTGAAATTTACTTTGAATAAAAGCATTATGAACATAAAAATTGGGAAAAAAATTTATAAATCTTGATAACTTTTTGTTTAAATTATGTATAACTTAACTACTATTTTCTCACACAATTTTTTTAATCCTTTCCAGAATTTTTTAATTTATCAGATAACTTTAGAAGATATTTGTTGAGAATTAATGAACAAAACTACAAAGAGGATTTAACCTTTTAAATAAGACCCAAGTGATAAAAATTCTAAATTTTATGGAAATTTCATTGGCCTTCAACATGATTACTTTTGTTTATTTTCAATAATTTCTCAGTTTAATTATAGCATTGAAAATTAATTTGATTTTAGGAAAGGTATTCATTAACAGTTTCTTGACTTCAATATTTTTACTTTTCTGTAAGTAATTATACATTTGAGAAACAAAATGTTCTTAAGTACTAGATGAATAATCTAACACAACTTATGAGTTGCTCCAATAATTTTCTTGTTTTCATAGCTGAGCTAAACTCAGCATATGACAACAGCAACACTTAAAAATCCAAAATGTACTCTTATGAAATTAAATACAAAAGTTGCTTACATTTAATATTTCAGTTACAAGATTTTATTTTTAAGTTTATTAATTTAAACTTTTTCAAGGAATGTTAAAGAATTAGTTCTATTTTCCTTTTTTTATTTACTGATCTGACAATCATAACTTTTGAATATAGCAAAGGAAAGTCATTCTCAGTTAAAAAGTAGTTATTTGTTTCAAAATTTGATTTTTTTTATCAGTTAAAGGTATTGATAAATGGTTATTTTGGATAAGATTTTTACTTAAAGTAGACAACCAAAATTCAAAAGTTGTTTCTTTTTATCAAATTTATTTTTTATTTCTATGATACTCTATGATTTCATTAAATAAGTGTAAAATTTTTATTTTTAAATCATTGTTTTAAATTATTTGGAATTACAATTCCTTGTGTACTAATATAGAATCATTAACAGGATTTACAAGAAAAATAAATTATGTTTGATCACCCAAATCATTTACGACTTATTCATAGTACAATGCCTCTTATTTGTAGCAAAATTTTAAAAATACAATATTTGAAAAATAACTATTTTCTTTTAATTAAAGTTCATGGATTTGTCAGAAATTCAACATTGGAGTACTAATTTAAATTATAGTGCTCTTTTTAGCTTCTTTGTTACTAAAAAGAGCACTATAATTTAAATTAGTTATCTTATGGAGGAATATAATCTAAATAATCATACTTCTATTTAGAAATAAAATTACCTCATCAATAACAGCATTTAGTTGAAATGGAGATAAGAGTTTTTAATTTCTAGAGTTAAATATTTTAATAAGTTTTCCACACATTATAAAGATAAATATCCATTATAAAGTAGATCACATTAGTTTGAACTGGTAGTTCAAACTAATGATTTAATTAATGAATAATCTATAATGATGTAGTCGAAATCTCGATCTAACAATATGCGAAAATTCAAATTGTAATATAGATTTAAGTGCTCTATTATTTAAAACAGATTTTTTTTTTTATTAGTGGTTTTCCCATTCCAAACAATTTATTATTTTTTGGAATCCATTTTCATTTGTAGATCCATGTGCATCTAGTATGCTAAAAGCGATCTCCATCACAAATCAATTAATTAAATAACTTGTTAGTGTTCAAAAATGTTTGTTTGTCAAACACATGGTTCAGTAATTGATATACATGTTCACAATTCGGACTACATTTCAGAAAATATGAGCAAATTTTGATGATGTGTGAATCTGAAAAAAATATCTTGAAATATTTACTTCCTGCAAGTATGCTTATGTACAGAGTTCTATAAAAAGCTTCCTAAAAGTTTGAGATTGGAATACACAAAAATTTTATATTATTAAAATTATGTATTTTTACATAAGATTTAAAAAAAGCTCGAAATGAATATATGAAAGCTTTTTTCCAAACTTCATATTTACTTTGGAGTTACTGTGACAGATTCATATGAAGCTAAAATACTATGAACTAAATGGATTTCAGTTTTTGGAATATTCATACGTATATATTTTGAATTTGAAACGTTTTTATAAAAATTAAATTTAGTTTTTAAAAATTTTTATCTACACTAAAGCAAAATGTTATATTAATGAGACAGGATATTGAATTAAATGCACCAAGATTTGAAGTCCTGTTCTTATTGGTGCACCATTATAAGCCTTGTGAAGTATTAAGATAATAAATACATACCGAGAAGATATTAGTGCAGGGAAAAAAATTTTAACTCTAATGCAAGAAAAAATTTCAAAAACATTTTAGAATCTGAAGAATTCTCATAGATTGCAAGTAGTAAAGAAAAGAATCCCAATATATTGTGATAGTAATTATTTTATTGGTGAGCCATTCTTGAAATCAAGATGTTGAAAGCACGTCTTACATAAAAAAAACAAAAGCCTACTTCACAAAATTGCTTAAAGAATATTCAGCAATAGTTAAATGCTTTTGTAAATTATGAGTTGCACAGATGTATATTTAAATACATGTTTATTTGTCGATAATGAATTATTTTGCATATTGATTTTTTTATATTTATCTAATCTTTTAAAAAATTGCATTGTTTTATTTGTGTTTCTAATAAGAAAATTAAAATGTTTACATGTCTATACACTTGATTTCTCATTCTCAGAATTTCATGTATGATTTTATTATTTAAAGGCGACCCTGTTTCAAGTTCTGTTTATTCTATTTGTGTTTTTTCTTTTAACTTTAAGGGACTGTGTCTAACTGCTCTTACAAAAAACTTTTTTTAATCTGTCAATTATTCCATTGCTCTTATAAACCTTCAAATTATATTGTTGAACTGCACTACCCATTGACATACATTATTACTAAATTTTATTGTTTTTTCAATGTTTCATTAAACCCTGCATTGTAAGAATTTGGTCTTATTGCATATCAATGTCTTCTAAAAGTTAGTGACAGTAAAGTGTTAATAGTTGCTTAGACATGTGTTTTTGGAACAACAAATTTTTTAAATAGCAAAAACTTTTTCTCGTGTGTTATATATCATATGGTAGAGTTCTTTTAAAATATGTGTTTTTCTTTACCTGTAGTGTAAACCCTCAAAAAATAATTAAAAAGGCTTTTGAATTCAATTAATGTTGATAGAATAGATGAAAGTATGTGTATTTTCATTGTTATTAAAAAAATGAATGTGTTTCACAGAATTTATGTTATAGTATTAAAGCACTTTGATTTAATTTAATTTTTCACCAATTAAAACAAATGTATAATTCATTTTTGGACTGTGAATATGATTTGTCTTTTAGTTTATAAATTCTAGTAAACTTTTGTATATACTGGATTAAACTGAAAAAAAAAATTAAAGACTTTACTTATGATTTGTTTTCTGCCTCTTCCAATTAAATAATTTTATGTGTGCATTGTTTTTATAATGTTTATGATAACTGTAATTTAATTTATAACTCTAGACCTTCTATTACATCTGGTTGAAATACTGAAATGCAATTTATGATACGATAAATCAAAAATAGAAATTTTTCATTTTTATTATAAAAATATGAATTAAAAAAAACTTTAAAATCTTTGCAATGAGCAATACAAAAATAATTTCAAAAAGTATAATTTGTTTGTTTTTTGTACAAAAATATTAATTTTTCTACCCATTTGAATACTTACCACGCCATTGTATTCATGACATGACAAGTATTAAAATTCAATAGATAGAAAGTAATTTTGTGAGTGCCTTTGTGTTCAAGAAGAAAATTTCAATAAGATTGTGTGGTCTTTTTTAAATGTTTTAGAAGAATGTAGTTATTTACAGACATTTAATACTTTATTTTTTTCCATGATTATTTCCACTGAGTAGGTAATTTCCTTCAAATGCTTTTTTACACCTAATTTAGTGGTTTTACACAAAATGACTTTTAAAACAATTTTTTTTGCAGCAATTAACTTTTAGAAATGGTTGTATGTTACGACGTTTGGTTTGGTTTTTCTAGTCAATAATATTCGTCGTAAATTATCCCATAACTGTGTTCCTTTCTTGATGTACCATCAAGAGTAGCTGAAGTTATAGTTGCCCTACCAGCAGCCCATGTTGCAACATACATCTTCGAACATTTTATGCGGACTAATGTCTTATAAACGAATCTATTGCGAATTATTAGAACCATCCGGATATCTTCAGGGCCATTAAGGATAGTGGTTTGCTGAAATCCATTACGGCGTTGTATATCATTGTTCTTCATCGATTCCATAATTTGGTGATTGTCATCGGGTCTTGACCAATTCGATTAGTAACATTACAATTCTACCTCTTTCAAAGTCAAAAACTAGCTGGTAATCATTTTTCCTTCTCACACGAGATAACTTTTCACCTTACAACTTTCAAATTCAATTTATATATGAGAAATCTACAAGTTATTTATTCGTATACATTGCTGATGTAATTAACGCCGCGTTTTTTACATGAATACGTTGTAAAGCTAATTATTTACCTATCACAGTATCTTTAACTTGTCGCATAACGTTTACTTTAAAAATTTATGCTTACGATACTTTTTAATAATCTTAATTCAAACAAAATATAAATTCCATATTTTGTAATAAAATAGGAATTTTACTATTTATTACTACTATTGAATTTTAAAATGGAGATTTATTTAGTTTTAAAACTCATTAATGAATAGCGTAAAAATAGTTTCGAAATAATTAAATTATTTTACAGAAAGTTCATTATAAATTTAAATAATTAGAAAATTTAACGTTCAAACAAAAATAAAAATTCTTTCAGTGAAAAAAAGATTTTTTTTAAATTCAACATTTTATTAAAATTAACATTATAATTTTATATACATTCTGATACATATGTAAAAGAAGTGAAAAATTGCTGATGTGAATTGTCACGATTCTTGTTTATCTACAACCTACTCAGACCAGATCAACAACCCCAGAATCTCTCTCAAGGGGGTGTTGATCGGTTAGGAGGTGTTGACCAGATCGTTAATCCGCTGACCTTTAAAAAACCGAAGAGGGGAATGCACGAAGAACCAAACATTCCAAAAAGTGTTTTAACAGAAACCTGGTATTTCATTTTGGACAAAGAAAAAGATTTCTCATTCTTAGAAATTGCAAGACATTTCAGGTGGCAGGAAGCTGGAGTTAGTTTTTCTGTCACGTGTTAGAGATCAAACCTGGTTTACTACCTCTATGCAAGTAGTGAGTAAGGAGCACCAGCCAATTCTTAATTTGGGATTTTTTTTTTTTTCCTTGGAAAAATGCTCTAGGTAAATAAGCTTTGAAGAAGGGATTAGAGACTCTTCTTTGCAAGATATTTCTACCGTTTCGTTACTGGAAAGTTTAACAAAGGATGGAATTTATTTTTATAATGGTAAATACATAATTACTATAAGTTATAGGATGATTCCTCAATCGTGTAACAATATTTTTGCTTAGTTAAGCATATAAACTCATTATAATATTAATTCCACTCATCATCAGAAGTTTTTAAAAGAAATATGTGTCGCTATAACAATCTATAAATAAATTGTATAAATTTTTTTGCATAATCTAGCTTTTTAACACTTTGGCGCTGGTCAATGTCATGAGTTGATAATTATAATGTATATTTCGATACTAAAAATAATTGCATTAATAACAAATGAACATAATTACTATATATTTATGAATAAAAGTTTTTGTGAAATAAGAACAATAAGGAAATAATTCCATCGCATATGGTAAATCTTAAAACAATTTATCAACGAATAATCATATATCACATTTTGTAAATACTCGTATATGGAGTATCTCGTATGTAGACAACACATTTCATTTTTAAATTGCCGGCTTCATTTAAAATTTTCGATGCGAAATTTATTCACCAGATTAAAAAGAAATTTTTCCATGTCCCCCCCCCCTGCACCATTCACTTGTTCGTTATTTTGCGAAAATTTTTGTAAAATTTGTTGTATTATTGGCAAGTGGAAATCGTTATGCAGTAGACGCTCGTTTCTGCGAACTCGTAAGGATCGGTCAAACAATTCGTTATTTAGAAAATTGTGTTTTAGTTTAAAATATGATTTTTTTTAATCAAACTATTTTTTTTTCATAAACAAAATAATAGAAAAAATTATCTATAATGCACTATAAGAAACATGTTCAAAATAAGATTAATACTTAAAAACAATATTTGCTTTCATTTTCTAATTGAAAAATCTAATTTTAAATTTCTAAATAAAAATAAAAGTAATGATTCAATTTAAAAAAAACTACTTTTTTTTCAGTGTACAAAAGCATTCGTTTTTTTTTTCCCCCTCTCTCAAAGTACTTTAGTCCTGTTAGCCATTCAGCAGCTTGTTTTGCAATGTCTTTAGTCTTTAGACAGCTTGCAAAAGCTGCAACAAGCTGCTCGAAGCGCTACATCATTTAGTTCTTGTTAAGATACCTGAAAGCTCTTTCGTTCTCATTCATTATATTCTTAATAATTTCATCATTCGATATTTCTTCCGTACATATCACATATGATATTACTTTCAAAAAATGCTCGAAAGAAATTTCAGGCAGCAAAGGAATTCTTTGTCGGAGATCATGCATGAATGACTCATCTTCGCTCAAGTCATCAGGTAAATTACTCTGGGGTTCTTCCACTACTGTGTTTTCCTTATTAAAGCCTGCTTGATGAAATGCTCTCGATATTGGTATTCCTTCAACATCATTTTAAGAATTAATTCACAAATGCATTGCTCCTATTTTTCAATATTTTATAAAGCCAATTTTATAAGGCCGCTTCCCCCATAACCATTCTTTGAAAAGTACCCTACGATGTTTTCACTTGAAGATGTTGATTATGTTCTGATCAATGGACTGAAAGAGAGAAGTTACAGTAGCGGGAGAAGCTCCACTCGAAGCGGTTCAAGATCTGGGACTTTTAAGTAAGCAGTGATGTCATCCACAATTCGGAGTTTACGATTTAAGAAGAAAAAAAAAACGTAGAATTTTTTTTAATCACTTTTCATAAACTATTCCAGTCATCCAAGCTTTAATGTTAGCATGTTATGTAAATAATAATTTTTGAAACACCTATATGCCTTAAATACTTTCCATTGAAAAACAGATGCTGTTTTTATGTTCTATTAAGGTTGGTTGCGAGTAGTACTTTTTCTTTCCTTCACTTTTTAACTCATTAAATCTTAAGGGTTTTAAAGCTAAGTGTTCTTTTCTATGAAATCTTAAAAGGAAACTTGTTGTTTGCATTGTAAACATTTTTTGGGCCATGTTCGGAGAGTAGTGACTTCGGTACTCCTTACCATTCAAATTCTAAAATTATATTCACAGTTGCACATTCACCACACAAATCCTGTATTAACTAAAATCTTGTCTGATTTTAAATTTTCCAACCAACCGTCTGATGCTTTGAAATCTTTTATCTTCGGCTTCATTGGAAGCTGTTGAACTTATCCTTAATTACATTACCATCAACAGGAATGTTCATTCCTCTCATTTTTCGCAGCCAAGCTAGCAAAACTTTTTCACTTCGGGTGCTTAGCTTGTCTACAATATTTTTTTGTATACAATACATGTATACAAAATTTTACGAGAGTGAACACTTTTGCTGTTACTGTTTTATTTTCCAAGGCTTTTTCCCCCGAGTTTTTAAAATCATCCAGAGGTTGTTCTTAGAAATTTCATATTTTTTGGCAATTTTTGACTTATTTAATATTTTTTCCACTACTTCTCTTAGAATTTTCTTTTTTACTTCGACTGATAAACACGTTCGTTTTTTTCAATTGTGACAAATCCTGTATTGAATTAGTTAGGTCTTCCTTTCAACAAAGGAAACTTCATAAATTGAGTTGTTCAAATTACAACCAATTACAACTAAAGAACTAAGAGTAACTCCCATTACTATCTACAGATGGCAACACCTGCTCGCCAATTCGAACTTTCTTCCAGACTGTAGTTTAGAACTGGTAGAAAAGAACTAGTTGGACTCTCGCTCGCGGCATGTTGCACACTAATCAAATCTTTCTAACTTTATCTGTATAATTACATATCGTCAAAATTAAATGATTTGTTAAACTTATGTTGTCTAATTAATCACTGATTTAAATTTATAGTAACTGTTTAAATTAATTCTATGCGGTAACTATAGAACCAACGACAGAACAGAGTTCAAATTTTCTAAAAGTGTTTCCCTTTTCTATCAAGTACGGAGAGGAGAGCTAAGTTTTTCTCCCCTTCTGTTTTCTTTTTCAAGAAGGATAGAATTCGAATTTGACACCACAGCCTTTTCCCATCAAATGTCTAATTCCACTTTGCCTGGAATGCTTGACATATCACTTATTTCAAGAAGGAATCAAGTTCTGAGGCGTTATATAAAAAAGAAATGAAATCATAAAAATAAATAAACGGAAAAAAAAAACTATTTGTCAGAAACGAAAATATGCAAAAAAGATATTCTTTAAAATTTTAGATCGTAAGATGAAGTTAAAATGTGTCTATGTTGTCACGGTAGGGATTAACAACTAGTTCTAAAAACTTGAGTGTTTCTAAATAAGAAATTCGTAAAAATGAGTGTCTACTGTATTTTAGTTTTTATTAGTAATACTTTGATATAGAATAGTACTTTTTTGGTATGTAGTATAAAAATAATATTTGGGGATCCTATCCTATAAGCAATACGCAAATCCAATACGCGTTATTGAAAGTTAGTTTCTTCTTTTTTATTGCAATACACTACTGCATTTTAAATCTATCAAATAAGTAGCAAACTTAAAAATATACTCAATTGTATACTTGGGTAAATTCAAAGATTAACTCTCTCTATAGCATTTCCATTAAATATAGCGACATGGAAGGTCATTCCTGAGATAATCCCACTTCTAACACATCATATATATAAATATAAAGCATCAATGGGATTTCTGCTTATTTTTAATTACATATTACTAATAAATTACCAAATCTTGCCAAAAAAATACGATATCGCAGAACGCAGCATTTTTTTCAGTAGTTTGACTTGATCGATTCTTTAATTTTATAGTGGTTAAGGACAAAAGTGTTTCACAAGTTTATCATAAAAAAAAAGTTTACAGCAGTTTCAGAAGTCCTTGGTGATTCATTTGCGAAGACAGTTTAAAAATCTAGACTATATTAAAATCAATTTTCAACTCAGTCATTTGTTAACAAGACAAATTTTTGTGATTTTACTGGCAATTAAGTAATATTTCTTACATTAATTACTAACAGTATCACAATCCATATTATTTCTTCAGCATTACGATTCGAATTTTTACAACTTTTGATATCTAATCACTTTCAGTTCAAAATTGAATTATTACGACAAACATTTTTAATGAACTCTTCTGTACCATTACTCGCCATGCATGGTAATTTCTTAAAAAATCATCAATTTTTGATATAAATATAAATTTGTAGAAACTTTTTTTACTTAAAGCAACAAGTTTAATTTTTTTTTGGTTTTTCAAATATCGTACCGATCCCAGCCAAAAGTTATGGAATAAATTCGGAAATTTAGATTCCTGATTAGCGAGAGAAAAACGCATCACACTTTTTTTTTAATAACCTAGTTTTTCAAGCTGGTTGCTGGTTTTCAAGAAGACAGATTAAAAATTCGTCTTTTCGAAATCCATTTGATGCATGATGAATATAAAAGTATGCAGTAATACTTTTATATTCATAACCCACGTCTTTACAGATCTTAAAATAAACGATTGTTCAAAACATAAAATAAATAAAGTTGATCACTTTAATATTGTCTGGAAGCAAACAACTAACTATTCTAATACTGTTTTGGACCCAATGGCCTCTATATATATCATGCAATGAGTAAATTTTATGTTTTCATTAACTTCGTCTAGAAATCCAATTTTTTTCATTGAACATATCATTGTAGCACGACGCTTTTCACAAACGCCGAAGCAATTTTTTCATTGCGAATAAACAATTCATTTTTTAAATCTTTTCTATTTATGTGTCCATCCAAAGAGAAACAAGACAAAATTCTTCATAAAAACCTCTTTCAAATATATATCTAATGTAGACTAACAATTAGGCGTAGTGATAGCGTTTCGCGCTATCACCGCACAGGTTTGAGGTTCTATCCTCGGGTTAGGGATGTCGACTCAACCTTTCATCTCTTCAGTGGATCGATAAAACTGAATACCAAGAATGCTTAGGAACTAAACACTGGGGGTTTTGCGTTAGGTTGACCTCTTAATTAGGACATATGCTCCGACCCCAGAGACCTCGATCAAGAAAACATACATGGGCACTGTAGGTCTTCGTCTGCGACGAGCTGTCTTGCCCCCCCCCCCCCACAAAGTTTACATATATAGTTTAGTTTAAATTTTTCTCTAATAACTGAGCCAAATATAATAGAATTTCACGTATTTCATTTGCCCATGTCATGGATACGAACATCTTAATTAAGATGTCTAAAATAGTTCATGGTAAAAAGCCGGCAATATATATATATATATATATATACATTAGATTTTCTCTAATTCAATAGAACATTTTATTTTTTTGTAATCAAATGGGATGCTTCGTCCGAAGTAAATACCAGTAATAAAGTTCTTACATCCAAATTATTACTCTCATTTGATAATTAAAAAAATCAGCATTTTAATTTGCATTAAGATATTGATTTGATGTGGCGAGTGTCATGCTTTCTGTGATCAAACTAATGGCTTTTATATAAATTTTATTATAATTACACACACATGTTAAACCAATTATGATTCGTTATATTTTAACTGTTGTAGTGGGTGTTGGAGAAGCTTCTCATTGTTTTCACACATCTCTCATTTACTTAAATTCAAATTCTTATATATAATTCGTAAAAATATTTGATAACAATTATTTTGGGGAAAAAATATATAAGGGATTTTGTTTAATAACATAAATTAATTTATGTACTTGTCGATAAAATGAAATAACGCCATAAAAGGGGCAAAACGCTTATTTTATCGAGATAATGACACTGCATATATACTCAGATTTAACGAACGAAAATCGTGGCCGTATTCACGAGTCGCAAGTAAGGAAAACTTGAAAGTTCCCAAACATCTATCTTTTGGTGTCCACCAGTAGATAGGATCGAAACCTGGACTTTTCGCTTTGAACAGATATCTCCTACCTCTAGGCCACGGTGAGGCAAATGGTCTGATCTTGCATATGTCAAATGCCTCCGACAAGTTGAAAGGGTGAAGTGAAAAGAAAATAAATTTTTCCATAACAGAAAAAAAGGAAGTATTTTTTTTTTTAATTTTCAGAGGTGTAAAAATATTTTATATTGTACAATTATTATAACAATGTTTAAAAAATATCAAAATTGTTAAAATTTATGGCGATCTGGTATTGTCGAGACACAATTTAACAAAGTTTAGTCTTATTAAGCTGTACATCGTGGGGATCTGGTCTTATTAAACGTAACTTATACCATGACCTTCGAGACTACTTCCTTATTCTCGAAAATCACGTATATGCGCCTACAGTCCTATGTTTTGTAACATTATAAATTTGTAACAATATTTTTTCCTCAAACTCCTCCTTTTATAAAGTACACTACTGGCCATTAAAATTGCTACACCAAGAAGGCGACATGCTACAGACGTGAAATTTATACGAAAGGAAGAAGGTGCTGTGATATGCAAATGATTAGCTTTACAGCACATTCAGACAAAGCAGGCACCAGTAGCGACACCTACATTGTGTTTAAATGAGGAAATTGTTCAGCCGGTTTCTCATACACAAATTGCATTTGAACGTTGTTGCCTCGTGTAAGAAGGAGAAATGCGTACCAGCACGTTACTGACTTTTACAAAGGTCGAATTGTAGCGTACCGGGATTGCGGTTTATCTTATTGCAGTATTGCTGCTCGCGTCGGTCGATATCCAATGACTGTTAGCAGAATATGGAATCGATGGGTTCAGGACGGTAATACGGAACGTCATGCGGGATCTCAACGGCCACCTATCACTAGCAGCCGAGAAGACAGGCATATTATCCGCACGGCCGTAATGGATCGTGCAACCACGTCACGAGCCGTGAGTCAAGAAACGGGGTCGTTTGGAAGACAACAAGTGTCTGCACGAACAGTTCGACGACGTTTGCAGCAGCATGGACTCTCAGCTCGGAGACCATGGCTGCGGCTTCCCTTGACGCTGCGTCATAAACAAGAGCGCCTTCAATGGTGTGATCAACGACGAACCTGGGCGCACGAATGGCGAGACGTCATCTTTTCAGATGAATCCAGGTTCTGTGTACAGCATCATGATGGTCGCTTCCGTGTTTGGCGGCATCGTGATGAACGCACACTGGCAGCATGCATTCGTCATCGTCCTACTGGCCCATCACCTGACGTAATGGTATGGGGTGCCATTGGATACACGTCTCGGTCACCTCTTGTTCGCATTGACGGTGCTTTGAACAGTGCACGTTATATTTCTGGTGTGTAACGACCCGTGGCTCTACCCTTTATTCGAGCCCTGCGAAACCCTACCTTTCAGCAGGATAATGCCCGACCGCATGTTGCCGGTATGGTACGGAACTTCCTTGATACGGAGCATGTTCGGCTGTTGCCCTGGCTAGCACGTTCTCCAGATCTTTCACCAATAGAAAACGTCTGGTCAATTGTTGCCGAGCGACTGGTTCGTCACCAAACGCTAGTCACTACGGTTGATGAACTGTGGCGGTTGATGAACGTGTTGAAGCTGCATGGGCATCTGTACCTGTACATGCAATCCCATCTGTGTTTGACTCAATGCCCAGGCGTATAACTGCTGTTATTACTGCCAGAGGTGGTTGCTCTGGGTACTGATTTCTCAGGATCTATCCAGCCAAATTTTTTGAAAATTTAATTACTTGTTATTTTTAGTATAATATATTTGTCCAATAAATATCATTTTGTTATCTGCATTTCTTCCTGGTGTAGCAATTTTAATGGCCAGCAGTGCACTATTTGAAAAAGTTATTTTTAGTAAGCACTTCATAAGAAAAACCTGCAAAACATTTAAAAACGATTCATTTCATTTACGAAAAAGATAAAATGTGCAATCCCTTATTTTCTGTTTCAAATATACACTTTTTTCGATATAAAAGTGATTTCTGTTTTCATTTTAAAGTATCTTTTTCTGCGGAATCTGGGATGTTCTTCGTTCTCATTCATTACATTCTAAATAATTTCATGAGTTGGCTACTCACTGCAAAAATTTTTATCAGTACAAAAATTCGGTAAACACCATGGACTCTGAGAATTTTTTAAGTTATTATTGTCACTATATTAACATACGCA
>JAPDSC010039295.1:0-24337 GCA_026290005.1 Latrodectus geometricus
TTTTGTTCCGGCGTGTCTCCGCGGATTTTGAGCGGTGGGAATGTTCGTAGACGTGTGCAGCAACGTGTATCTAATTACGTGCACAGTTAGGCAGATTGGACTCTCTTTACACATTTGGCAGTTTTTAATTATACAATGGTCATGATCCAAAATATTGATGAGGCCGTTGAAAAGGATACTGAGATAATTATATGTGCAGCTGATACTTCAATTCCCGAAAGTTCCCCCCGAACACACAGGTGGTGCAGACCTTGGTTTAATGAAGAATGTCAAAATACTTACAAGAAACATAATATGTTATGGGGATTATTTAGGAGATACCCCACAACGGAGAATCTTATTGCTTTTCAGAGAGCAAAAGTATTAGCCCGCCCAGCTCGTCGTGAAAGGAAGAAGGAATTCTGGTCTTGCTATGTATCTTCGTTAAAATCTTCAACATCCAGTAAGCAGTTAAAGAGAAGAGTAAAGGCAGCCAATGGAATTTACAAGGAATTTGCCATTCCTATATTAAAAGCCGGAGCTGCTACACACTCTTCTCCTAAGGAAATAGCTAACGTCCTTCGTGAAGGTTTTGCTAGTGTCTCAAGCACCGACTCTTATAGTCCTTCGTTTTTAAGGATTAAGAGTCATGCTGAGCGAACACCAATTCGTTTCAGCCATGGACAAGCCTTACCCTACAACTGTGAATTTCGGATGTTAAAATTGAAGAAAGCTTTACAGCAAGCCAATAATACCTGTACAGGACCTGATGGAATTAGCTACCTTATGCTTCAACATTTAAGTCTAGATTTCCTATCGAACTTATTGTTTTTTTTCAATAGGATCTTGATCAGGAAATGAATTTCCATCAATTTGTAACGAAGTAATAGTTCTTCCGGTCCTAAAGCCTGGTAAGGATCCTTCAGAACCTTCAAATTACTGACCTACGGCTCTGACGAGTTGCCTTTGTAAGACACTCGAACGTATGGTCAACGCCCGTCTCGTGTATATCTTAGAAAAAAATAAATGTATACATTTTAATCAGAGTGGATTTCTTAAAGGAAGACCCTCTCTTGATAATATTGCATATTTGGAGTCCAAAATTCTCAACGCTTTAGTGCAAAGGTACCATCTAGTCTCCATTTTCTTTGACGTTGAGAAGGCATACGACCGTATATGGCGATATGGAATTCTCTGTTCATTACATGATTTTGACTTTCGGGGTAATCTTCCGATATTCCTACAGAATTTCTTACGTTCCCGTACTTTTAAAGTACGTGTTGGATCCTCTACATCAAATACTTTTATTCAAGCCGAGGGTGTACCCCAAGGCTCTTTTTTAAGTGTCAGCATTTTTAACCTATGCATCAGCACGATCCTTCATCAAATTTCAACTCCTGTTTATGGTACACTTTATGTTGTTGACCTACAAATCTCTTGCCAATGTTCAAACCTATGTTTAATTGAGAGACAACTACAAACAACTGTTAACAAGCAAGTTGCATGGTGTGTTAAGAATGGTTACCTTATCTCCTAGAAAGTGTACTTGTGTCCATTTGTGCAAGAAGACTCGCCTCCATAAGGATCCTACCATTTATATAAATAATACACCTATCCACGTATCCAACGAGGTAATGTTTCTGGATATATTTTTCGACCGAAAAATAACCCTTCTTCCTTATGTTTTACATTTGCGGAAGAAAATACGAGCTGTTCCTTAATATCCTCAAGGTGCTGTCTAATACATGTTGGGGTGCTTATCGCACGCCACTACTTCCATTCTACCAGTCAATTATTTTATCTCGTATTGACTACTGATATGTTGTGTATGGAATATGTTGTGTTGTAAAACAGAAGCTAGGTCTTCTGTTTTACGCCGACTGGACACTGTGCATTACTCTGCTTTGAGAATTTGTTCAGGCGCATTCCGCACATCACCCGTCCAGAGTCTTTATGCTATTTCTCAACAATTGCCTTTAGACCTGAGATGAAGGCAGCTGTCTCTCAATTACTAAGCTAAGGTTATGTCTGATAGACAACACCCTTTATGTTGCTTGGCTATTACTTTAGCATTGAAAATTATTAAAACATTATTAATAAATTGCATTGAAAATCATTAAAACGGACTTACTTTTACATCCACCTTGGTTTGATCCACAGATATCTATAATTAATAACTTTGCTCAGTTTCAGAAATTGGACACAACTCTTACAATTTTTCATAATTTTTTTTTTTGTTCACATCGCTTTCAGTATTCGTATACGTCTGTATTCACGGGCGGAACTAAAATTGCAGGACATATTGGTAGTGGCCTTTTATTCAATAATGCGAGTTACAGCTACAACCTTCACATGTCCTGCTCCATATTTACTGCTGAATCTATGGAAATATACCAAGCGCTTCAGCTCGTGAATACAGAAAATTACTATAAAATTTGCGTATAAACTAACAGTTTTAGTGTTATAGAAGCGTTGAGAAATTCGAACAAAAATAGTTCCCCTGTTGAGTCCAAAATTTTCCAAACTGTAGATTCCCTTGCTGGTAAGGGATTTGATATTAAATTCTGTTGGATCCCAAGTCAAGTAAGTCTTTAGGGCAATGATAAGGCTAATGACGCAGCTGCTAAATCTGCATCGGCTGTATATCATCCATTTCTCCCTCTTATTGATGTGAGAAAGGTTGTTAAAAAATTTGTTTTTTCTCTCTAGCAGGAGCTCTGGAATATGCAGGTCTGCAACAAACTGCGTGCCATATTTCCCTACTTCATCCCCTCATTAGTTTTACGTTAGCAAGACAATTTTATTTTTAAGTGCCGATGTTTGTTTAACTCGCATTCGTATCGGACACACATGTTTCACACAAAGACATTTCCCAGCAAACACAAGCCTATCGACATCCGGACGGGCAAATATCGGCAGTGTCGGTTACAAGTTGGCATTGGCATGGGGATTTCGAAACGATATCAGTTCCGTATCGACAAACGACATCAAAAATTTGTACTTTAGTGCTATTGGAAACAAGTATCGGCCCTAATATGTCTAACTGCCGGTAAATTGTGAATGTCGTCTGCCGATATAGGTTTGATACTTGCATTCCGACTGGGGGCCGAATATCATATGCGATATCGGTCCCTTTGCGGAACTGTCAAAGTCAGTGGAACCATCAACTCAAGCTATGAATTGAATACTATCATTGTCACAAAAGCAACAATGATAATGACTCAGAACTCATGAAATCGTAGAATAATGTTTTTTTAAATTTTCATTATTTTATAGTTTCTAAGAAGTCCGTCTATTCACAACATCTTTAATAAAACAGTGAGATAATATATTTAGATTTTGATAATCGTGAAATAAGTTTCATCGGTTTTTATCCAAATCACAATGAAATGAAGATTAATTATCCAAAATTGGATAGACTAATACACTTGCTTTTACTTCTATTAGCTTTGTGGCTATTCTTTTGAAAGCTGTCGTTATGTGAATTTTTTTTCTTATCGCTTATGTAGAGCAGTTAAATATTAAAAATAATTAAGTTCTCTCTGCAAGTTTATTATTTATTAAATTATACTGCCATATACCCTTTTAGAGAGTTTGCTTGTAATAAAAATAAATATTTTTTAATAAATTTATTGCAATTCAATATGTATGAATTGATATATTAAATGATCTTTATGTTCATTATGAAACCTTTTCATCTTTCGTCAAGCATGTTTGACTTTTTAGTGGCAGTACCAAAAGTCATTTTAAAATGTTTACATGCTCATAATAGAGAATCATTTTCCGCGGTGACGTTATTGAGAAAGCCGTCCTTCTCGTGATCAAGAAGTAATGAGTTCTATACCTGACACGGCCGAAGATTCATTGTAGTTATTAACGAGATTGAGGCTCTTATTGTAGGCTGTAATTTCAATGTTCTTTCGCTGTTGTGGTGTAATATGGAGAGGTGCCTCTTAGGTGTCGACCTTGTCAGTTAACGGTGCTCAAATTTGTTACGTTGTTTTTGCATAAAGTTGAAAATACAAGAAACTCCTCTTTTTTGTAAAAAATTTAATTTTTAATTTATTTAATGAAATTCTGTTCTATTGTAATTTAAAAATGTTTTAATTAAAATTTAAAATTTTAAACTTTAAGAATATTTAAAAGTTACTTAAATATTTAATCAAGAATTAAATATTCAAGTATAACTTGTTTAAATATAAATAATTATTTATTTATGATTTACATATTGTGTCATAACTTGTTTCATTATTTAAGGATATTTCTTACTTGTTCTGAAATAAATATTATGTTAAATGATGAAACTGAATAACATAATTAAAGGTCAAATTTAGGAATCAGACTCATGGTGATTTTTTTCTTTGTAGTTAGTTTCATAAAAACGTGAGAAAAATCATATTTCTCTTCTTATACTTTTTTGCTTTATTTAGGTTTTTCTATTTTAAAAATTAATATTGTAATTCAGTTACTTTTTGTATCATATGGACATATTTCAAAACCAAATTAAAAAGAAAATTCTCAATGTGGATATATTTATCTTCTTTCTTATCTGATCTTATTTTTATTATTTTTCACCTTTCCCATAGTTTTAATTTTGGGCTAGAAAAATGATGGCTAAAAAATATTTCCTGATAATTAATTATAGATACAAAAATATTGCTTGCCACCAGTTACTATTATTAGGAAAATAATCTCAATAGAATTAATACTATACCAGTTTACTATACTGTCTAAGCTATTTTTTAACATATTTTTCATTTACAATAGTTTTATTACCAAGCAGATTTTATTCAAAAATATTTTAATATAGAAAGGATTTATAGACAAATCTTAGAATATTAAAATGATTAGATAGAGTAATAATAAAAAATTTTGAGATATTAGAGTAAAAAACATTATGTCATATAATCATGAAACACATACATGTTTTCATTTAGAAATTGAGAATTATCAACTGCTAATAAATAATTTATAGATATTTCACTTACATTAATATTACAGGTATAATTCCATGTGCATTAATATTACAGGTTTGTAAATAATTTTGGTCTCCTTACATTTTTATGTTGATAAGATAAAACTGGTGTGTTCAAATACAATTTTGCTTAGGTACTTGCAAAATGTTAATTGTAAGATGGCGATAAGTGCTAAAATTCTTGTGAAAATAATTGCACTACAAGAATTACTACCAATTCAAGTACATGATCTAATGGATTTTATAAATATCTTTACAAAGCAATTAAATCACAAAATTATATTGTTGATAGGTTAATATGTATTTTTTACAACTGTAAAATTATGAATATTTATAAACTAAACAGTATTCTCCTTTATAGGTACATTTACTAACAAAACAAACCGGAGCTGCCAGTTTTATATTACATTTATTGTAAATTGAATAATTTTGTAATTTGAATTTGAATAATTTTGTTCTTTATTAAATAAATTTTATATTCCTAAAATTTTTGTCTCATATCTTGTAATATGATTTTCATTAACAAGCACTTTTTATTTCTTTAGCATTTCTTTAATAAATAATTTTATTATTTTTTCCTTTTCAGAGGTATGAAGGTGCCTCTCATTATTGTATAAAACACTTGTGTTAATTGACTAAAAAGAACTACAAATAAATTTTTTTAACTAAAAGTTGTTTCTTTTCATTTATGCAATGCAAAAACTGTGCATTTGAAATAAGTGAGGATATTTAGAATATAAAAATGAATAATTTAAGAGAAACTTTTATGTGTGTATATACTGCTATTAAATTAAACTAATTTTAATATTAATATAATTAATAATATTAATTTTAATATTAAATATTGTAATAATATTCATAAATTTTGGTAGAATTTTTTAAATATATATGCAAACTTAAATAAAAATTATAAATTTTTATTATTTAAAATTAACATTTTCATTTCATGTACATATATTTCAGAATGATTTACATAATAAATAATTTGCATTAGAAAAGTTATTAAAATTATGATCTCTGAGTTCCAATATCATTGTATTTATCAAAATCCCCACTAATTATTAATAAAATTGTTTTACTTCTGCCATGTTGAAATTGTTATTCAATGAAAAAATATTTAAATAATTTAATATTTCATTATTTTCAATAAGCAAATCTCGTTTAAATAACACCAACTTAATAAAATTAATATAATAAATTTATTATATATCAAATAATTATGTTAAGAAAACTTATTTCTCAAGTACAAAAATATATTCTTTTTTAAATATGCACTTAAATTCTATTAAAAACAATTGTGATATTTGTATATTGATTGTTAATTAAAACATTTAAAACTAACTGCTTTCTCACATAAATATTAAAATTTTGAATGAAAGAATCCTCATTTCAATCAAACAGGAATATAATGAAAAATATTTGAAACCCCTATTTAATAAATGTATAATAAAAATGTTCTGCTTGCAATTGTTAATAATATGATTTAAAATGTTTCTTAGAGAATTTTTTCAGTTAAGCGCAATTTAACAGTTTTAGACGAAATATTAAATGCAACATGTGTAAACAGCGTAAGTGATATTGGAATTTAAATAAAAATAAACAAATATTTCAAAAAAAAAAACAAAACAATCATGAATTTAAAATAAAAAAATTCTATTAAGGGGCATGCTGTCGGTTATTTACTGCTTGCCAATGCTGGCCACTTATCAAAAGCATTCGGCCCACTTATGAAATGGCATCAGTAAAATAAAGTGCAAACGATTACATCGGGTTTACCGATACCGTTTCAATACCGCATCATACATTCGGTCCACATTTGCCCGGGCGGACATGTTTTGACGGGTAGTGGTACCGTTTGACGGTATCGCTCCGATACTACTCTTATCGGCAAGCCGATTTCGGCCCTTAATGTAACTGGCATTTGTGTGTTTGCTGGGTCGTTTCTTAGTGAATTGAATCCTTGGTGTGAGACGTGTGATGAACCATATACTGTTTTCCATATTTTAATTTCATGTCCAGATTTTAACAATTATCATTTTACCTTTTTTGAAACACATATTTTAACTATGTATGATTTGATGAGGGAGTCACCCCACAGAAACATATTTGCTTTTTTGAAAGCAATTGGTTTTATTCATTTTATTTAAATTTTATTATTTGCATTTCACAATTGATTGTAATTTAAATTAAAATTTATACATATATTTTTGTGTTTTAAACTTTTTAATGTTGAGCTTGGGTTTAAAATCTTTAAAATTTAATTTTGGCGCAGCTTGTCGTATTTGAACTTTGCGCCACAAAACCCAATCAACTAACTAACTTATGATCATTCCCCCTTTTCTAACACGAATTAAGAAAACATTGTCTCTTTCTGATCCTTGTGACTTGTGTTTTAAGTCACCTGACCACTTTGCTCATCCACCTTGGTATAACCCGACACTTGCTTTTATTTATTCCTTTGCTCAATATGGAAAATCTGGCACTGGACCTGTTGTCTTTAACAGCTATTTTCTTCTCATCCCTGTCAGTATAAGTCATACAAACCTGTAATCACAGAGGGATCTAAATCAGCAAGACATTATGGCAGTGGAATTTTTATGAATAATACTTCTTTCAGTTTCAGCCTACATTCAACCTGCTCCATCTTCACTGCTGAAGCAACAGCTATAGACCACGCTCTTCAGCAGGTGAATACAGATGACTATCATCAATTTTGTATATATGTTACCGTGAAAGACCGAAATCAGAGAATGTCGACATTCACCGGTGAATGTCAACAAACAGCCAATACGTCGGTGAAAGACCGAATATTTCATTATAATCTTGTAAATTCGGACCCTCACCGGTGTATGTCGACAATCACAGATATGCTCTGGTGAAAGTCTAAAAGAGTAGAGCCGACAAAGAGGCGCCTGGCTGTTTCTTGACAATTTCTTTGTACTAATGGAGTCAGACTTATGCATATGAAAAATTCGATGGTAAGAGCAAAGTTTTCTTAATTTTTTTTTTTCTGATTTCTTTATTTATATAGAATGGATACTGCAATGAATCATAATCTTTTTCTTGAAAAGTTAAATGCATTAATTTGGGGTAAACGAAAAGACAATTGCTTTTGTTTTTCTTGAGAAAAGTACTCTAAAATACTTTCTGAAGTGGTTTCTGCTAAAACTAAATGCAACACACCTTTGGATTACAGACGATTAAAATGTTTTGAAATTTTAAAAATTAATGATGAGGAGAAGTTAATAGTACCATTAAAACCAGGAGAAACGAATATACTGTATTATGTTACCAATGAGGAATTGCTCAGTATACTATATGAAGCTCACAACAGAATAGGCCATGAAGAAAGAACACGTATGCGCTTAAAGAGTAGCAAAATAAATACAAAAATATTACATATAAAGTTGTATTTAAATTTAGCAAACGGTGTCAAATGAAACATGGTGCACCTAAGAAAGGTATCGTTGTGAAACCAATGATCAGTTCTGAGTTAAACTGAAGATGTCAAGTTGATTTTATAGATCTGCAGTCAAACTCAGATGGTGAAAATAAGTTCATATTGATGTATCAAGATCATTTAACTATGTTTGTCCAGCTACGACCTTTGAAAACTAACAAGACTGAAGAAGAAGCGTATCACGTTCTTCATATATTTTTAACATTTGGTGTTCCAGCAATATTTCAATCTGATAATGGTAGAGAATTTAGTAATCTAGTCACATCCGAAATATGCGCTATGTGGAAGATGTTAAGATAGTTCATGGAAAGCCTCACCACTGTCAAACACAAGGCTCAGTTGAAATGGCCAATCAAGATATATAGAATATGATAACTGCATGGATGAACGATAACAATACAAATAAATGGTCAGAAGGTTTACCCTTTGTTCAATTTGCCAAGAACACTACATACCACGAAAGAATGAGCCAAAGTCCTTATGAAGCCGTGTTTGGCTTTAAAGCGAAAAGAGGCATAGCATGGTCTTTTTTGCCTAACGAATGTTGCAAGTATCGAAACTGAGGAACAACTTGAAGAAATAGCCAATACTTTTGAAACCGAAGAACAGCTTGAAGAAACTAGTAATTTGAAAAAAATTGAGCGGTGGTCAAACCAAAAACCAAATTCCAAAGAAAAATATTGAAGAGGACTTGCAATCTACCACGTCTTCACATCAAATTCTGAATGAAAAACACGAATTAATTTCCATAAAAAGAGCGACCGAGAAAGAGAATCTTCTGCTGCAAGCAACAAAAATGTTGCGAACCGCACAAAATCAATTTCCTCCTGCTCAAATTGGTGATACTTTACGAGTATTAGTCCCTGATGTCGACCGTGGTCGTACAGATAATCAAAATGTTTTAGCGATTGTTGTTGGAATAGAAGACTCCGACTTCCATAAACTTGCAAATGAAAATGATACCCTCAAGCAGTTGTACACACGTAATCAGTTCGAAATTTGTAAAGAAAAGCTCCTTTCCATAGATAAGATTTTTTTCAAAAAATTTCGCTGAGAGAAGCAGCTTCAGCTAATTTAAGAAGCAGTTGTCAAGGTGATACACGCTGTCATTGCAAAAGGAAGTGTTCCACAAATAAATACAGGTGTAAAAGCAAGGGCCTCTTGTGCAGTTCAAAGTGCCATAATACTTTAAGTTGTAGCAATAAATATGATTTGATTCACATAATTTAGTAAGGTTTTTATTACTATTATTTTATTTTCTCATTTACAACTTACTGTATAATTAAGTAAGTTCTTTACTTCTATAATTTTCCTTTCTCATTTTGAAAGTACTGTGTGTTTTAAGTTCTTAGAGTTATTTCTCTCAGAAAGAGAGGCGAAAAATTTATAGCGACTGAATTACGACGGAAAAAATATAAATCTCGGACATGTTCAACATTCACCATCAGTGCATGGTGAATGTCGACATTCACCAGTGAAAGTTAGAAATAAGGGTATTTAGCAAATATTTCGGACATACACCAAGCGACTATGTGAATGTTGACATTCACCGGATTTCGGTGTTTCACCGTAACATATACACTGACAGCATAAGTGTTTTTGAAGCTTTGAGAGGCAATAATTTTAATATTCATCCTATTGTGTCCAGGATTTTCAGAGTATTGGAAACCTTTGCTGGCAAGGATTACAAAATTTTACTTTGTTGGGTACCAAGTCACGTAACTCTTGATGAGTAAGCGGATGCAGCAGCAAAGACTGCATCGGGTCACTATTTACCATCAGCTCCGCTCTCTGATGTAAGAAAGGGTGTCAAAACATTTATTTATTCCCTTTGGTAGGAATCAAGGAATATAGGTTGTCAATAAATTCCATACTATCTTCTCATCCGTTACCTCATTATCTGTTTTACAGCTAGGGAGAGCGGATGTTACTTTAATTCGCCTTCGTATCGGACATACACAAGTTACACACACAGACATTTGTTTTTAAGTGAACTAAATTCGTGGTGTGAAACCTGTAATGAACCATATACTGTTTATCATATTTTAATCTCGTGTCCAGAATTTACACATTATCGTTTTACATTCCTCAAAACAAATATTTTAACCTATTTGGTTTGGTGGGTCAGCTACCTCATAGAAACCTTTTTGCCATCTTAAGGGCAATAGGATTCCTTGAATATATTTAAATTTTAAAATTATATTTGCTTTTGTTTTTTAATTATAATAATTTTTAAACCAATTATTTACACTGTTTTTAGTATTTTAATTTGATTTTAATTTTACTTTTTTCTACAATTTCTGAATAATTTACACAATCAAAGTTTTGGCGCGGCTTATCCTTTAAGGGCCTTGCGCCAGCAAACCCATCAAATCAACGTTAACTCATGATGGCCACACAAGAGTATTTTCAAGAATGAAACAAAGAACAAATAAATCATACATCACAAATCGGAGAAAAAATCAATTTCTTAAAATGTGGTATAAAGCGCCAATGTCAAGTGCTCGAGCTAGAATCCGAAGCTGATGACAAAAAATATTTATCGTTTTTTTCTTAAATGTCTCAAGTGATGCAAGTGCTATAATGGGTCATGTGTAAACACTGATATTTGTGTATAAAAAAATTAAGTCTTTATTTTTTATTATTATTTTCTTATTTACAAAAATATTGCAATTTCTATATAAAAAGTGTTTTTCCGGTGATTGCAATCTTATGTTTAGTGAAAGTGTAATCACATAAGAATGGTCACTTTTTCGTATTTTTGTTTTGTTACTGAAAATATACAAACTTTGCATTCTTAGCAAATACATTGATTAATAAAACCGTAACTATAGTAACAGTTGTTACAACCACCACTTTTATTCTTGAAACAATGCAATTTTGCAGTTGCAAGCAATATGTAAATATAGCTGTTCTTTAACCTTTCTTAAACATTAATTTACCTATTAGCCTATTTGTCTTTCATGATAAATACAAGCTTGACAATCACCCTCAATCCTTTCAATGGACTTTTATGGAATCAATGAATTTCCATCAGTGGAAACCATGAAGATATTCATGGATTCCATGGAAGTGAGAGGTAAATTTCTTTTATGTATTTGTTTACATTCAAATGTAAGAAATCTATTTGAACAAAAAATGTAAATAAGTACTGATCTTTAAATGTTTAAGAATAATTTTTATAATTTATTGGATCAATTTTTTAAGAAATACATTGCTCAAAACATTTAAAGGATATTGTGGTTTTAGGTAGATCTTGTGGCTGGGAAACTTTTTAGCTGATTAATACATGGTCGTCAGACGTAGTAGGTTATATGAGAATAAATTACACATGTTTGGCAGAAAAAATGCATTTTATTACGCATTTGAGTACAAAAGGAAAAAAAAACACAATTTGTGCATATGAGAGAAAAGGTGTTTTCTTCAAAGGAAATCATTTTCAGTGAGGAGTATGGTTTCCACGGACGTCCAGCAACGACGAACACCTTTGAGGCATGAGGTTATTAATCACGAGTTGGGGTATTCTGTCCCACTCTTCCAGAAGAGCTCATTCCTGTTCTTGGAGAGTTTGTGGGGAGGGTTGGGGGCCAGCAACTCGTCTTCCTAGAGCATCCCAAACGTGCTCTATTGGATTCATGCCTGGAGAACACGCTGGCCATTCCATTCGTACGATTCCTTCATCGAAAAGCAAATCCTCGATTAGGTTAGCACTATGTGACCTGCAGTTATCATCCATTAAAATGAAGTTATCTCCGATTGTTGCAGCGTAAGGGACTACAATAGATCTGAGGATCTCATCTTTAAATCGGCAACCAGTCAGAGGTCCATCTCGAATGATATAGAGGTCTGTGCACCCGTCAATGGTGATGCCCCCATACACCAACACTCCCCCACACCCAAATCAGACACTTTCTTGCACGAACGGAGGATTATTCAAACTGCCTCTGTTCCTCCAGATGGAAATACGTCTATTATCAGGATGAACACAAAAACGGGACTCGTCAGAAAAAGAACATTGCTCCATTCATTTCTCCACCAGTTCACATGCTCTGTTGCCCACTACCTGCAATCGCGACGATGCCTTGATGTCAGTTTAACACAAATCCATCGGTCGGCGAGCATACAGACCTACACCATGGAACCGGTTTCGGACAGTCTGAGTTGAAACCGTGGTGTCAGTACCCGAGCGAAGGTGTTATTGGAGAAGAGTAGCGTTCATATTTCAGTATCTCCGAGCCGTTAACACTAAATAATGATCTTCATTTGGCGTTGTTTCCCTTCTACGACCTTGTCCTGGTTTTCAGCCTGCACTTTCATTCTCCAAAAAACGGTTCCAGATCTTGGAAATTACAATTTGTGACACTCCAATGGCTTGCGCTACTTCAGCTTGAGTGTAGCCCTCTTCTAACCTACCAACAAATCTCCAATCTTCTGAATCAGTTAAATGACTTCACAGAGACATCTTACTCATCGAAACAAAACAGTCACTGAATGCCGTTCATCCTTGTCTTTATTGTCTTTCATTCAGTCAAATTTCATTCGCTGCCGCTGAAGCGACGTTTTTGATGTCGAACTCAAAATTAGCATACTCCACAGTTTGAAAAATCAGAAAAAAATTTGCTTTTGTGTTTCTATTCTTCCATTTTTGGTAAAAAAAATTTCGCTTATATCTGTATTTTATATAAAAGTTACAATATCCCTTAATTGTTTTGAGCAGTCTATATATTTTCTCCAGTATCCTTCACTTATTATATATAACTAGTTTATAAATAATTCTTATACACAATATATTTTATCAACACAAAACATAGTTTTCTTAAAATTAGTATGAAATAAATTATCCCTTAAAAGTACTATCAAATTCAAATATTTTGAATTTTAGTAAAATTTGTTGAATGTTATTTTCCTGAAAAAAATGTAGTAACATTGAGAATATCAATTCTGATAAAGGATATATTCCTAATTATTTTTTTACATCATTCAAGACAGAAGTTTCTATAAAAAATTATTTGCATGGTAAAGAAGGATCAGAAAAACACAAGGCAAAAATTTTTTAGTTAAACCTTATTATAATTTTTTAATTTAAAAAGTAACATTTAACACACAAAAACATTAAAAATATATAGTTTTTTTTTCTTTTCTTTTCTTTTTTTGTAACCATTCCTTTACAGTATTTGAGCAATATATACCCATAGCAAACAAATTTTTAAAAATTTATAGAAGCGTGATCAGAAATGAACTACAGACAGAACTTGAAAATATTATTTTTATTTTTGCATTTCTTGTAAAATTTTTGTTCATTTTATTTTTTTTTAAAAAAAATAAATAAATAAATAAACTTATTAAAAGCTTTGCCCATTATGAAAATATGCATACATACTCAGTTATTATTCATAATATTTACAGATTTCATTTGTAAAAATAAATTGTAATTTAGAAATAAATAAAAGAACTACATGAGTTAATGATAAATAATACGTTAATTTTTCCGGAATTCTAATTTACGCATTAATTAATGATTTATTTATGGAAAATATTTAAAATACTGTAAAGATAATCTAAAAATTACCACTATTTATTTTAGTGATGTGATGTATTAAATGATAATTTCATATAAATTGAAAAAATTTATAGTTTGAAATTTACTAAATGTTTACTTTTAGTAACAGCTTAATTTCACTTATACATGAATATTTCCACAAATTTTACTTCATTTTAATTTTGTTATTTATGCAATGCAAATTAAAACAATACTAATAACAAAGATACATAATTAGTAAATACTGATAACAAAAATTTCAAAATCTGTTACTTACCTGAGCATCTCAGTCGAAGTGTCAGAGAACAATAACTGAACTATCAGAACACCAGAAAAAAAATTTTTTTTACATATTTTGTATATACTAAAAATTATTTACCAAGATAGAAAAAAATATTGTTTGACTACACGCTTTCAGAATCCTACAGTATAAATTGAAGTGGAAACAAAAATTTAAACTTATGTATGCCTCAGAATGGAATATATTAAAAAGATCCTTTTTTTTTAGTCCTAAAAAATTATTTCAACGTAAGATAAAATTTTCAAACATTTAATTGTATTTATTAGAACAATAAATTCATTTCAATGATAAAAGAACATTGAAAAATATCCCTTTTATGGAAAATTGGGTGCTTTTACTTCATCCTTTTAGCTTCCCACAACATGTGAAGGAATTAAATTAAAAATTAAACTTCTAAATGATTAAAAACTGACTATAAATTTTTTCTAAAAAATATTTTCTCATTTCTGAAACATTTAGTAGTATAAGTGTTAAAGTTCTCTTCAATGAAAATAAATAATAATGTCAAATTCATTGAACCAATTATTTTTATTTCACACGTTTTTGCACTACATAAATGAGTGCTTCAATTTTTAATTATGAATTAAGGTACTAAACTCAGAAATGAACTTACAAGATTCTTAAACAAGATTTTTAAAAATTATTTGTTAAATATTTGAATGAATAACTGTAAAAATTCAGTATAATAAAAATATACAAAAATGTGATACTTAAAATTCATCAAAGTACGAAAAAAAAATTGTTTTCCCTTTCGACAATGCGCAAGCCAATAAAAATTATCTGCCACTGCTGAACAATTTTATTTCAAAATCAAGCGTAACTCAGTCTGACCATTTATTACAATAGCGAGAGGCACCTTAGCAGGAATTTTTCATTTCTACTTCATAAAAAGCAAAAGAAAATAGAGAGGGACACAGTGGAAAGTTCTTAGAAATCATCTGCGACCAATGATATTTCTTTGTTTAGACCCACGTGACCTATGTGAAAACAGGGTGGCTGCACGTGCTTCCCCTCACGACGGCAACCTGGCGTCGTTTAAGCGAACAAGTATAAAGTTTTCAGACTTTCTACGTGCACAGTTTGATTTCTTATTTCCTTATATCTACGAAAAGCGAACGAATGGCTCTAAGATCACTTTCTCGAGTTTTTTTCTCCGGTATCGGTAAGTGAATTCAAAGACTTAATTTATTTTTTCAGAAAAAAATTAATCGTTTGATTTTTTTCTAAAAAATAATTTCTTAATGGTGGCTTATTTCCCGAGCTCGGTTTTTCTGAAATTATTTACAAAATTTGTTCAAAATAACGTATACATTATGTCATAGTACAGATTGTAATTTCTATATCATGAATCATCGTAATTTAATAAATGCATCGCTTGATTACGTTGCAATACTAAATTTGAAGAATGATTATTTTGTTTACAAACGAGTATTCTCAAGGTCTTTTGCTTACGGGTTATTGAATCGGAGCAGTGCAAGGTCCAGCCTGCTAATATATCCCATCATTTGCCTGGATATAAACAGAGCGTTGACTCGAACCATTAGATTATTCGCAAATTATATACTATTTAATAAATTATTTTTTGAACATTGTGTTCAATTAGTTATTTGAAATTGTATTTACCCTTCATGGAGTAATAATTATTCAATTTTATAAATTTATTTCCCCGATTGCTGAGTGTGACTTGCATTTATGTTATAATTTGAGAATTGTGTGTTATAAGTAAGTCTACTGTAGAAAATTTTTTATAAGGCACTCATTAATTTAAAGCATTATAACCTACTGTTAAGAAGTTTAAGAGTACTTATTTATATTTTTAGAGGGAGAGAAGTCTTAATAAGAGCGAAATAGAACTTATTTAAGTTTTTAAGATTTATTTAAATTTGCGTTACTCATTTATGTTATAATTTTATTTTTACAAAAATTTACTACTCATGATTTTAAGGTCTTTTTTAAATTGAATAAGATAATATTTTTTCTGTTATTCTCAGTTATCGAATGTATACAAGAATGTAGCCGTATTATTTAAAAAACAAAATTGTATCAGAAGTAATTTTCATGCATAAATTATGAATTTTGAAGATCATACGTGTATTTATTCTTTAACGAATCATTTATGTGTTCATTAAAAATGAAATTTAATGATCACACACATTAAAAAGTATTAATAGCCACTACAGTTTTAAAAACATGCTTATTAAATTTTTATAGTAATTAATTAAGTAATATTAATTTGGGTAATAAACTATATTAATTGAAACTCCCTTCAATACTAATTTATTGAATATAAGCTTTGACTCATATGTTTTGCATCCTTTGTATTAGTTCTTTAATGTATAAAAGTATTCATTGCAAAGTAAATACAAGAAATTTTAAGATATTCCTAAAATTTCATTGATTGACAAGTTTCTTTGATGAATACTCTTCTTCATTTGTAATTCTGTATATAATTTATATTAACTTTTAAGCTAATTATTATTTATTGGAAGAGAATCTGTAACGGATGTTTCTATTGGAAGAAATAACCTATTCACGATAATATTTGATTACATTCTAAAGCAAGTATTATCTTGCACCTCATGTGACATTATTTCGAAACTGGCAAATATTAATGTTAATATAGTTTATATAATATTTTACTCTGACAATTTTTACTTTCATTTGTTTATAGCCTTTTTAATTATTTCCCTTTTACATTGAATCAAGCGTAAGAGAATGGTTTAAAGTAAATTATATTAATTCCCGTTTTTTTTTTTACGAACTTAAAATAGTGTTTTCTTCTGTGTGAATTTTTACTTGACATGTAGAAGTTAAGTACATGCAATTATTGCTAGTTGTAAAGATAACTGAATCAATTTAAATTCCTTAGTTACCACCTGAATAGAATGATTTTGATTGACTTTCATGAGGCCATTCGTCATCATCAGGCATTGAGTAATTTTCATTTTCTTTTGTTGTAAGGAACTTTTTTTTAGTTTATCATGGAGAACCAAATATCAAATAAAATACAGCAGAACAAGCAATAGAATTGTGTCACAATTTCCATACCACGTTAAAGTTGTCAAAGGTTTGTTATTAGTTATAAAGGACTGCAAACACTTATTTCAAGATCTCAACTTGTTTATTTCTTATATGCATGCTACTATAGCCCCAAAAATTCCTTTCGACAGATTTAAATCTTATTTTCTAAGCAACATGCAGCAAATAAATAAGTGTAGAGAGATGGGCAAGGGAAGAAGCAATAAACAAGAAATAAGTCTGAGAACGAGGTTTGGTGAGTTAGAGGTTGTGGAAGGAGTGAATCAGGGTGACTAACCGTCCCGGCATGCACTAGAAAGTTATGTTAGAATTGCAAGTCAGGCGACCTTATTTTCGCAATAAATTTTCATTGAGTGTTTTTAAATATATTACTTTTTTATGTTTTTGAAAATGATAAATTTCTTTTATTCTGAGTAATTATTGTAAAATGATTCAATTATTTGAAAGACAAAAAAAATTATTTATTTAAAGATAAAAAAAATATTCTTTGTTTTCATCAAGCAATTAAAATATTACCTATATATTTAATCGTTTTATCGTCGCTTTTTCCTATTATGGCATTTTGATATTAAAATACTTTTTTTTTCATTTTAACCAAAGAATTACTATAAAATATATACGAAATATTTCTCAGTAAGACGCATTATTGTAATCTTATATTTCCATAGAATTTGATTATAGTTCCTTATAACTGTATCACATATTTTGCTCTTTATATTAATTTTAATCGATTAATAAGTTGATTTATTCACTTAATTTATTGTAAATAATTTCATTCTTTTTTATGTGTCTTGGTATAGAATATTTTAAATTTGTTCAATTTATTTTAATATTACTTTAGAATCTTTTTATTCTAATGAATTTACGGATACTTATATTTTTCAGCTTATTAAGTAAACGAAAGAGTTATTTGTGTGTCTCATTATAATTATATATTTAATGCATTTAAGAGAATGTGGTTTCTACTATTTTTCTTTCCTGGATTTTTAAATTTTGAAAATAATGCTTCTCAAAGGTAATAATTTGGCAACACTTCATCATATAAACAAAAGAGAACTAGCAATTTCTTTATTCACCGAGTTAACGATTTTTAATCAAGTCAGTTTAACGTTTCTGATAAAATGTAAGTGATAGTAGAATTTGTATTAGTGATATTAATTTTTTAAAGTAAATCGTTTAACCTTGATTAAAAATAGAGGTGAAATGAAATACTTGCTTTCACGAATTGTCACCCGACATTTTAATTGTAAAGAATTTCGTATTCAGCAAATTTCTACATTTCTGCGAATCCATTATGTAGGAAGTGTAAAAGTAAATGAAAGAAATATTACTTAAAATGATGTATGACTTTTGTTTTTGAAATAAAACTTGAAAGCTCTAATAAATAATTTAATAGATTTTGGAATACAGTTTTAAAAAAAGTAATATTTTATTGTTTCATTAAATTAAAATAAGCTTATTTCTTTCACTGAGAAAAAAAGTATTTTTACAAAAAATATTGCTAAAGGCGTTATATATATGTGGGTTAGTTTAATAACTAAATAATGCAACTAATTGGCATTTTAAGTATATTAACAATTAAAGATATTTACAGATATTTACAATTACAACAAAGGGTTACGATGACAATATTGTTAGCTTTCCAACTATTAAGGTTCAAATACGTCTTTACTAGACCATCTTTCGTCTTCTTTTCTAACACTTGACACCAGGATCGCTGTGGAAGCATCAAGTATTAAGATGATGTCATGAAGTGGAGTAGCGTCATCTGGCATTCTATATCTCACATATAGATACATTTATAAATGTACATATATACAGGATATCAAAATAGTGGGAACACCTAAAATTTATTAAAAATCCTTTACTAATTTGGTGTTTTTGAATGTATTACATCTTGGATTCACCTAGGAATCGATTTATACAAATGGTGTAGTGTTTAGAGAAATATTGTACAGTTCTTAATGGAGGATATGCGAAATAAGGAGAGATGTTATTGGGGGATTCCTTATAGAGCCTTCTATAATAGACCATAGTGGTTCAGTTATACTGTGTGCTCCTGTTATCACATCATGATTGGACTGGCCCCGTTGCATGGATTCTCTGTTCCTCAGGAGTAGCAAAAGGATCACAACATCGTTTGAATTTCCTATTCTTTCACAAAACTTTCATAAATTTAAAATAGTTTAATTAAACGCTTATGTTTGACATTATATATATATATATATATATATATATATATATATATGATAATTTTATTTCAAACATTTATTTCAGAAATCTTTATAGTTCGACTCAGAAAAATACGAACGATTTGAACGCTGCATAAAATAAGCATGCTTATTTTATGAAAAAGAAAAATTAATTATAGTTTGATGCATATGCTCGATTTGTAAATTTCCACGTTTTACTCCATTCGTGATTTGTATGTGTTCAATACTTTCTTCAGTACAGTAGGATTGGAATTCATGGGATGTAAAAGCTGATCCTTTATCTGAGATTATTCGACGAGGATTTCCAAAAAACTGTTTGCTGTAATTTTAGCTTATCTAATGCATCTTGTGCAGAGGTAGATTTAACAGGATATATCCAAATAAATTTTGTAAAAGCGTCCACAACAGAAAATAAATGTTTGTAATTCTTGCTTGCAGATGGCAAAGGTCCTAAAAAATCAATGTGATATGTATCGATAGGGGTGTCACCTTTTGGGATTGGATAGAGGAATCTTTCAGATTTACCTAATTTTCTGGAAGATAGAATACATGTGATGCAATTGGCGATGAAAGTTTGTGTTAACTTATCTAAATAGGGAATATAATAGTCTCTTTTAATAATGTCTATTGTCTTTTGTATTGAAAAATGACCTTTAGAATGCGCTTGTTGAATTAATTGATTGCACATTGCTTGTGGGACGACTAAAAGTTCTTGACCTTGGACCAATTTGTATAAGACACTGTTTTTAATTTTAAAATCAAAATTAAGAGATTTTTCGACTGCGCCTTTCATATTAATGATAAACTCATCGGTAGATTGGGACTTTATTATCTTCTGTGTATTATCATCAGGAGCAATAATCATAACAGGGTAGCGACTTAAAGCATCAATATGTTGCATTTGTTTACCTGATCTATGAGAAATAACATAATCAAAGTCTTGTAACAAAAGAGCCCATCGCTCAATTTTTGCGCTTAATTCAGCTTTATCCATTGTTTTTTGAAAAGCCATACAGTCTGTAACTATTTTAAATTTAGTTCCGAGTAAATATACGCGGAATTTTTTAAGAGCTTCTACAACAGCGAGTACTTCTAGTTCATAACTGTGTAGTTTTTCTTCCTGGGGAGATGTTTTTCTGCTCATTTACAAAATTGGGTGAAAATTTCCTTTATCAGATTTTTGTAGTAGAGCTGCACCAAATCCAAGTTTAGATGCATCAGTGTGTACTTCTAATTCTGAACCTGGCACAAATAAATGCAAAACAGGATGTGTAGTGAGTAATTCCTTTAATTTGAGAAAAGCAGTCTTTTCAGTGGAACCGAAAATAAAAGTAGAAGACTTTTTTAGTAGGTCACTTAAAGGTCTGGCAATAATAGCATAATTTGGAATATAATTTCGAAAATAGCCTGCCAAGCCCAAAAATGATTGCAAGTGTTTGACGTCTTAAGGTTCAGGAAAATTGATTACTGCTTTAATTTTTAATGGAGAGGATGAAAAAAAAATTGTTTTCTATAACATGGCCTAAAAATACAACTTTTCTTTGTAAAAATTGGCATTTCTTAAAATTAATATTTAGTCCGTAATTTGAAGCAGTTTCAAGAACAAGTTTCAATTTAATAAGTCCCTCTTCTTCAGTTTTAGATGGTACGATAAAATCATCCATGTACATAATTAAAGTACCATCTGATATTAAATCCCTAAAAACACAAGATAAATATCTATTAAAAGCGGCTGGGCTAATTGTTAAACCAAATGGAGCTTTAAGGAATTCGTATTGTCCATTATGTGTAATAAAAGTCGTGTATTTTGTACAATTAGGGTCAATATCAACATGAAAGAAGCCATTTTTTAAGTCAATAGAAGTGAATACTTTTGCACTTTGTAACTGATCTAATATATCATCAATGAGAGGTAATGGATAATGATCTTTAATAATTTTCTTATTTAATTTACGAAAATCTAAGCATAAACGTGTAGAATTGTCTTTCTTTTTTACCAAGACAATTGGACTAGCATATTCGCTGCAAGATGGTTTAATTATTCCTTCTTTTAACCAATCATCGATTTGTTTGGATACAAATTCTTTTTCTGGAATAGACATTCGACGTGCTCGTTGGCAAACAGGAATATCATCTTTTAAAATTATAGACATCTTCATTTCTGTAGTTCGCGTCTTATTCGGTTTGTAGTTGTTAACTAAATTGTATACTTCTTGTTTACATTTCTTGTCATGTATGTGATTTAAATCAATGTCTGATGTGTTGTCAACAACATTAACTAAATGCACGAAAAAATTATCATGTGTTTTATGTAAAGAAATACAATCTTTATTAACCGTTAGTGTTCCTTGAGTAATTATATCTGTACCAATGATTAAGGGTAAACTCATCTGATGTTGAGAAATAACATAAACTGTTGCAGAGAAAACATCATTATCGATTTCTATATTTGCCTGAAAGGAACCAAGAGGCTGTACTTCAGAGCTACCAAACCCATTCAGTATTAGTTTCGAATCGGTCAGTTCAGAAAATTCACTTTGACGATACAGATCTTCGCGTAATAAAGTTGCATGACTTCCGGTATCAATGAGAGCATCGATCAAAATACCAGAAATTTTAACTATTTCATGCATGTCCTGTCGAAAAGTGATGTGATTGTTAACAGTACGAAATGTTGAATTGGGGTTATCTACTGGTGTGGAACATTTATTATCACTGGCTTTATGGCCAAAAGAATTACAACGAAAACATTTTAAACCTTTATTTTTGTCCCTACAATGAATAGGTTTATGTCCATTTTTTCCGCAATTAAAACAACGAATTGGAATTGTCTGAATTTTGTTTTGAGTTTGTTTATAAAATGTTTTTCTATCACAGGAATTTTAGTTTTTACTTTTTGACAACTTTCTAGGATTTCTTCATAAATTTTTAATTTTGTTTTAAATTCTAGTAAATTTTTGGTACCATACAAAATTACTTTATTCTGGGGAGAATCATTAATGCCTTGAATAACATAATGAATTAGAGCCATATCATCGAGTTGAGCTCAACTTGCAATTTCTCTCTTAATTAAAAATATTCAAATATTGATTCTTTATCTTTAATTCTTCGACGATTTAAAGTGTCGTGAATTTCAGCTGAATTAATTTGTTGGCCAAATTCCGAAATTAAAGCAATTTTCAATTCAGAATAGTTATGAATATTGCTTTCGCTTTTAACAAATAGCAATGCAATACCACTTAATTCTCTTTGTGCAAAAATAAATTTTTGAATATCTGATAAATTAAATGAAATAGCAAATGCTTCAAATTTTTGAAACCACAATTTTACATTTTCATTTTTCTCTCCAGTATACTTAGGAACTAAATAATCAATATCATTAAAATTAAATAGCAATCTTGTATGAAAAAAATTTTAATATCAAACACTTTATGTAGATTATTATTAAGATACATATTATCGCTTCGCACATTCGAATGAGTTGAGTTTGGAATCTCTTCAGTTTCATCATTAATTATTTCATAATTTTTCACATTTTCTTGAAGTGACTCCAAATCAGTTAGTAATAATAAAATTCTTTCTGCTAATTCAAGCTGTGTGCCATTAATGTCTATTTTCAAAATATTTGCAATAGAAATTAATTCAATTAGAGAAAAATTTGCTGTATTGTCTATTAATTATTAGTTTTTAATCTAATTATTAAATCTTATAATTTTATTTAATTATTAATTATTATTATTAGTTTTGAAATCTAGATCGTCTTTTTTGAAATCAAAACCACTAAAATTTCTTATTCGAGAGCGATTCAATCTATCACCCTCTTCGCCAAATAACAGCTTGTGAAGTAGTTTAGTTTTTTCTCTCTTTTCAGTTTTCAGTGCAAGTACGATTTCAGTTATATCACTTAAAAGCATCTTCAAAATAGGAGTGACTCACCTTGCTTCACAGTAAGAATCCAAACAGCGAATTCAGGAACATAAATCAACACCAGAAACTATACCCTCTTCAAATACTTGGCGATTCGGCGGCGGCAGAGGAATTTCAGCGTTAATGATAAACAGATTGAAAAATAGGAGGTCAGGCCCCCATGTGGGTTAGTTTAATAACTAAATAATGCAACTAATTGGCATTTTAAGTATAGTATATTAAACAATTAAAGATATTTACAGATATTTACAATTACAACAAAGGGTTACGATGACAATATTGTTAGTTTTCCAACTATTAAGGTTCAAATACGTCTTTACTAGACCATCTTTCGTCTTCATCTACTCTTTTCTAACACTTGACCCCAGGATCGCTGGGGAAGCATCAAGTATTAAGATGATGTCATGAAGTGGAGTAGCGTCATCTGGCATTCCATATCTCACATATAGATACATTTATAAATATACATATATACAGGATATCAAAATGGTGGGAACACCTAAAATTTATAAAAAATCCTTTACTAATTTGGTGTTTTTGAATGTAGTACATCTTGGATTCGCCTAGGAATCGATTTATACAAATGTAGTATTTAGAGAAATATTGTACAGTTCTTCATGGAGGATATGCGAAATAAGGAGAGATGTTATTGGGGGATTCCTTATTGAGCCTTCTATAATAGACCATAGTGGTTCAGTTATAATGTGTGCTCCTGTTATCACATCATGATTGGACTGGCCCCGTTGCATGGATTCTCTGTTCCTCAGGAGTAGCAAAAGGATCACAACATCGTTTGAATTTCCTATTCTTTCACAAAACTTTCATAAATTTAAAATAGTTTAATTAAACGCTTATGTTTGACATTATATATATATATATATATATATATATATATATATATATA
>JAPDSC010039295.1:24843-79985 GCA_026290005.1 Latrodectus geometricus
TATATATATATATACCAGTTCATTACGAAATATTTTGTGTACCACCAGCTAATCAAATGTACTTTGCTGCAATTGGGTTATCATAACAAACTCCTGTGTTATCGTAATATCTTATCTTGTTTTCATGTGTTTCCTGTACTATTTGATTTGTATCTCTTTATATTCTTGGGAACACCGCAGATAACGACATCAACGAAGTCATTTTATCTTTTTTCTTAACTTTTTGTTGTTTGGCAGAATTTTCCTTGTTTAAAGGAATAAAAAATTCTTCATTTGAGAATGAGATTTGTAGCCAGGGCACATATTATGCCTAAAGTTAGAAATTATTTGCCATTTCACCATTAGTTCATAAAAAAAGATTCGAAAAATACTGAAAAATGTATCTAACAATCTTCTAATTTTTTATTTTGAATTAAAAAAAATCCCTCATGTGTAAATTGAAAATTTAATTTCATACCGCTAATTTTGTAGTTGTGAACCTGTTAAATAAATTTTTTCTCAATTACTATATATAATGATGTATATTCTAAGTAGTTTTCCCAATTTCTCCATTTTATTTCATAGTGACAAACTGAAAAATGTGTTTAAAAATTTTATTTTGATGCTATTTTTCATGAAGTATTTTAAGCCAGAATAAAAAAAGGGGGGGATTTCTCATTTTCTGTAAGATGAGACTTCAAAAATAAGCACTTTGTTAGTCAAAATTTGAGGTTTTTGAGCAACAACTTGCATTTTGATTTTTGATGTCCCGTGTAACTAGACCAGTGGGATTCATTCCAAGCAACATGCAGAGTAGGAAGCGCAATAAAGCACCTTTCATTTCTTCCAGCTTTTGGTTTATATTTTTCATCTCGAACCAAACATCGATATTTTATTTTTTTGTATTGAATTGGCTTTGTTTTGAATGCTTTAATATATATTGAATTGCAATTAGTTCTCACGTTTTTCAATTTTTCATTTAGTTTTTGAAGATTGTAGGTAATTGTTTTTCATTATTTCATAGACTAAAGCTGTATATCTTAAATGCGTTTTTAAGTTGAATTTGTTTAACTAAATATACTCTATGAATACTTAATGAATTAGGCAACAAAATGATTTATTGAGCAATATCGTAACTATGTTCGCCTAAAGCTCTGGTTGTGTAAAAATTATTAATGTTAAATTTTAATTGATTGCAAAAAATAAGAATATTCGCACTAAACTCAATTGTCAATTTTGCTTCACGTGCAAAAATAACTAATGAGAAGTTCAATACCAAAATATACTCTAAACTTCTATACCTAGATATAATATCTAGAATACAAAGTTTTGATATTCTAGATAGCGGGAAAAAAACAAACCCTTAGTTCACATGAGTGGTAAGCATTTTTAAAAATATAAAATTAATTACTTTTCCCCGTGCGCTAGTAAAAACCATAATTTCAATATTACTTACTGTTGAAAGATAAATATTGCTTTCTTATACATTCTTCTCTTGAGTTTTCTGTCCTGTAAACGGTCTTGTCGAGAGATACCCGGACGTTATACGAATGTTGTACAAAGGCTCGCATCCTATCATTTTTAAAACTACAATTTTTTGTTTTACTGAAAATTAAAAAATAAAGAAGAGAATTATATAAAGAAATATTTTAAAATGAAATATCAATATAGTTTCAACAAATTATGGGTAGCCACCGTAGTTGTTTTGCACTTTCGTTTATCACCTTCATGCTCATTGTTTGAGCATAGATTTTTTATACAACAAAATGTTGAGTAATTTTCATTTATTTTTAATCACCTTTAAAATATTTACTTTGAAATATGCAAACCAAGCAATTTTTACTGGGCTCATTTGAAATGAAAATCTTTGAAACCAATGAATTCGAAAATTATATATATTTCTTATAATTATTATTGTAATTTTTGTATATTTTAAGATCACTCAAAGTTTTAGATATAGTTTGAAAATTAATTTAATAAATAAAAATAAGATAAATATAATTTGTAACTTAACTAATTAAAGGTAAATAAATTTAAATTTAAATTTATGAGAATAATTATGAAATGTTTAAGTTTGAAGAAAATATAAATAAATTTTCTTTTCTCAAAACACAATAATAGTTAAAATTGTAGAAATTTCTTAATTTTTTTAAATTTTGCAGATTTAATTCATGGTATTTATTTTTTTATGCTCTATTAAGAAAACGATGCCTTCAGTTTAACACTTAGAATTTTAAACGAAAACACACACATCACTAACTTCGCATGTTCCATTTTCATGAGCAAAAAACTTAGAAAGAATAAAAAATCTTTAAATATGCACAATTTTGTGAAACCGAATATTTTGGCTTTCATATTTCATCAACTTTTGAGTCTAATTATATTTAGTTATTTAAAATTTTATTTTTAAAATGAATTATTCGTATTTGTAAAAACAACAAAAGTTAAGATTGAGAAGTTCTGTAAAACATATGCCCGTTATTTTCAAAATAATTTTATAAAATATTTACAAGGTTTATTTGAATTATTTTTTAATTTCAATATGCATTGTTTTTAAACACATTTAAAATATTAAAATAATGTAACTTTGTGAAAGAAATAAAACATGAAGAATCTAAATATTAAATTTTTAATGTCAAATGTTGCAACAATTTTTACTTTCAACCTTTTATTATATTATGTAATAATGTTATTATCTAATTATGTATCATTATATTACTGCGTATGAAGTCATATATAGTAATATTCTGTAGAAAAAAATTTATTTTTAATGTGTTAAAAATTTCCTTTATTCAAACTATCCACATAAGCAATAAAACTGCATTTCTCAATATTGTATTGCTTATGAATGTGTTATTCAAACTGAATTTCTTATCGTCAGCGATACCTCGATGTGTACAATTGAGAAAACTGCTATTGTAACACCTGTTCATGATCAGAACACGTGAACTATCTAACTGTTCCTTTGAGCGCTCTATTATTTAGTACATAACCACAAATAACATAGCGTTATTCAGTAAAATCCAGTGAAACAGCATTATTTGATAGTGCTTGTTTATTTGCTTTATTTCAATTTTTTTTTAGATATTATTTTCCCACTTTTTTTGAAAAAATTCTTTGTTATGTTTTTTTTTTTTTTTTTTTTTTTCAAACATTATTATAAAAATAACAGAAATTTTATTATTGTTAAATAATTCTTCCCAGTAGTTGTTGCATAGATTGGCTCTTGAGTGGTTTCGCTCTTGGCGATATTTTGAAAACAGATGCGATCCATTTTAAAGTCACCACACGTGGATATGTATGGAGGAAATCTTTTAAGCAAGCGAAGAATCTAGGAAACTTTCATTTTGATTAATACGATGCCGCATTTTCCCTTTCCGCACGCTATTTCAAACCTAGCCAAGCGAATGTGTGTTTCAGTTATTTGGTTTATTAAGCAGAAAAGTATGTATATGTTACGTAAATTGAAATGGTTTTCCTCCAAACTTTGCTGGTGTTAGGGGTATGATAATCATTAATATTATGAAACTGTATTAGTTTTTGTTATTTTTTTATATTACTATTTATGGTTTTTAGATGACCTTTTCTTAATATATTTTTGAACATTAAATTTCGAAATCCAAGCGAAAATTATGATTAAAATTTTTTTGGGCATATTTTTCTTGGAATATTATATCAGATGTGATTTTAAAAGTAGGAAAGTAACAAAATCAACTTTGCTTTGTACAGAAAGTACCTGAACACAAAAACTATCTTAAGCTGATTTATAAAATGTTACAAATTTTGCCATTTATTGGTATGATTTATTTTTAAAATCATTGTTTTTAAGATTGTTCTTTATTCTGATAGATAGCGCATTGATATCATCTATTAACCAGATGTTAACATCTTTTTCATCTCCTTTTGTTATATTTGACAATTTCGTCTTCATAATTTTATTTTTTCACATATTTTTATTATGTACCAATTCCAAAAAATATTGCATGTATATTTTAATGGTGAAAAAATTGCATATATATTTTAATGATCTCTACAAATTAAATTGACCATCAGTGTGTTCATTACACTCAGCAAAATTATTGATTAAATATAGTATTTAATGAGTAATTTTACTGAAATAATGGGCAGGGATTCATGAAAGGTCCTTCCGGAAGGCAACTTCACGCACAGAAATTTATGACTAATGTATGTTGTACGAATTTCATACGTCATGTCTTTTGCTGTGAAAATATTATATTATGCTATTAGTTTTATGCAGCAAATGTTGGTTTATTGGGTTTCATTATACATGTTCAATTTTTACTGACTCTATTTTCATTTTAGAAATTGAGAGTTCTTATGGGCGATCAATAAAATTTGATTTTGCTCTGTTATAACATACCCATAACACCACATAGCTAATTTCAATTTTTCAACATATTGTTTACTGTTTGGGTATTAGAGTGCCTTAGATGTTTTCTATAAAGTTTGGAAAAGAATTGGAAGCTAACAGGTTCAAAATTGAGACATTTTTAAATGCAGATGATTATGCCATTGATTTGAGGAAATTCTTCTCAGTCTATAAGAAGTTCACTAGTAAGAAGAAATTGATTGACACAAGTTCATTGATAGATTTTAGAATTTTGTGATCATTTATGAATGTTGACATTTCATCGTTATAACAAAACGCTGTCCATAAAACGAACTCCAACAATGTTGTTTACTAGTCTTTGGTTCTTTTCGAAGAATATGCAAGTAGTATAAAATATTTCAACGAAGTGAATTCCATTTTTTTTCATCGTATTCGGGCAGCTGAATGCTATATTAATAACATTTAGCTGCCTATCGCCAAATTTATATTTTTTCTACTTCAACCAACTTTTCTTTTTCAGCATGACATTCGAATTTGTCATTTTTTATGTATAAATTTTTCTAAAATTCTTTCGTGATGTGTTTTTCTCAAAACTCGACCGTAATAAAATTATTTTGAAGAAAAGAAAAATTTTCATTTGAAACCAAATGTTTTATGCCTTTATTATTGGTATTTGGATTAATTAGTTGTTCGTTGCCTTCCAGAAAATTTTTACCACTGGCTAAAACTTAAAACATTTTTTTTACCTAAACTTACCTCCGCTTGCTGCGCGGTAGTTGGCCACGACAGTTCAAACTGCACAGCGAAGGAGGCTTGTGTCAACTGTCATATTGACCACCTCTCCTACTCTCGAGGTTTTCCACACTGGATACTAGAACAAAAAATAACCACGGCTAAGATTAACCGAAAGATCTCATATCATGAGGCTGAAGAATAGTCACTTCACGAACTCCACAAGCTGGAGCACCGCCAAGAAAATCTGTAAATCCAGTAGCACACAAACAGATCCTAAAATAACCTGTCCATCATTGCCCCAGAACCTAATTACAAAAACTTCTACTTTGAACACCATTAAAAGAAAAGCGCCTTTGGTAAAATCAAAAGCCATGAAGGCTCACAAACTCCGCAATGGTTACTGGAAAAGGATGTCACCACGATTAAAATAAATAACAAATGTTCTTATCCTGAGGGAAGCGAATAGTTTCCTCTCGCCCTCCTCAAGCTGAAAGGAGTTATGCAACTGTTGCTAGAAAGGTCTTAAAATCCATTAGCACTTAAACTGAGGAATCTTATAAAATTACCTGAAATATCTACCCAAAAGCCGAATCATCTAACATACTCAGAAAAGCTCCTAGTGTAAAGCTATGAAGGCTTTCAAGTTAAGAACTTCAAAGGAGGGCTCACGGATGCCTTCCCTCAAAAGCCATTATCCTGGAGGCTGTATCTCTGCATCCATCGGACTATGATATGTCGGTGATATTAGGGGAGTTAACAGAAGATCCGCCCTCCAGCTACAAGAAACGAGCTTTTAAGTTTAAATAATTTCCTTTGTTTCATGGAACTACCATGGTTTACGCTCACATCTTGATGACATCAAATCTATAACATCTGTTTATAACCCCGCATGTGTTGCACTTTAGGAAACTTTCTTGAAGTCTACAAATAATGTTTCCATACGGGGATATAAATATTTTAGAAAAGATTGTTGTAATGATGGTGCAGTGTCTGTAGGCGATTGTATATTAACATCCAATAATTTTCTCAGCACTGTCCATCCAATCAATACTACTCTACTGGCTGTAGCTGTAAGAATTCATACGACATTTCTGATTACCGTCTGTAATTTATATTTGAAACCATAAGATGTCATCCGACAAGAGGAACTGGATGCATTAGTTAATCAGCTACCAACACCATATTTATTACTCGGTGACTCTAACGGCCATAATTTTTTGTGGGTAAGTAATGATACAAATTCTGGCAGTAGTCAGATAGAGCAGTTTATTTATGTTAAGAGTCTCTGTCTGATAAATACCGACGAAAAAACATACTTATACATTACCACAAGAACGTTTCACTTTCTCGATCTCGCCATTTGTTCTCCTCACATCTGCCGTTGTTAAATTTAATAGTAGGAAATGAACTGCATAACAGCAATCACATTTCCCTCTCGTCATCTCCCAAACTGAAGGTAGTAGTGTGCAACATCGCGTACCTACTTACGCGTACAGTCGGGCAGATTGGACGTTGTTTACACAATTGGCAGTCGTTGATGATAAAATGGTTACGATCGAGGATATTGATAGTGTCGTATATAAAGTCACTGAAACTATTATAAGTGGAACTGATGCCGCAAAACCAAAAAGTTACACCAAAATGGCGTTGTGAACCGTGGTGGCACAAAGAACGTCAACAAACTTATAAAAAACAAAGGAAGTTATGGGGGATATTCCAGAGATAACCCACAACGTAGAATCTGATTGCATTTAAGAGAGCAAAAGCATTGGTTCGCAGAGCTCGTCGTTCAACTCAAAAGGAATCTTGGCCTCGCTATCTTTCTTCTATAACATCTTCTACATCCAGTAAGCAGTTGTTGAGAAGAGTAAAGGTAGCCAATGGTATTTATCAGGAATTTTCTATCCCCGTTTTAAAAACTGGACCTGCTATACACTATTCTCCTCAGGAAACAGCTTGTCATTTATGGACTCTGCGCCACAAAGCCAAACAAACCAACCAATCTCCTCAGGAAATCGCTTATTTCTTTGGTAAAACTTTTGCTAATGTCTCAAGCATTGACTCTTACAGTCCTTCATTTTTAAGGAGCAAGGGTTGTGCTGAGTGATGCAAACTCCAATTCGTTTCAATCAGGGATAAACTTCACCGTACAACTGCGAATTTCGGATGTCAGAATTGAAGAAGGCTTTACAGCAGACTAATAATACCAGTCCAGGACCTGATGAAATCAGCTATCGCATGCTTCAAAATTTAAGTTCAGACTCTCTGTTGAACTTACTGCTTTTGTTCAAAAGCATCTGGACTGAAAATGCATTTCCATCCCTTTGGAGAGAAGCAATAATGATTCCCACCTTAAAGACTGGTAAAAATCCTTCTAATCCTTTGAGTTATCGACCTATAGCTCTGACGAGTTCCTTATGCAAGACTCTCGAACGTATGGTCAATGTCTGTCTCGTATATGTCTTAGAAAAGAATAACTTTATGAATTTTAATCAGAGTGGCTTCTGTAAAGGAAGATCCACTCTTGATAATATTACACACTTGGAAACGCAGATCCGCAATACCTTAGTGCGGAGGAATCATCTGGTTTCCATTTTCTTCGACATAGGGAAGGCTTATGACCGTACGTGGCGTTATGGAATTCTCCGTAGGATTTATGATTTTTGCTTTCGGGATAATCTGCCAATATTCCTGTTTAATTTTCTACGCTCCCATATTTTTAAAATACGTGGGTCTATTTTTTCCAATACTTTTAAGCAATCTAAGGGTGTACCTCAGGGTTCTATTTTAAGCGTCACACTTTTTAGTTTTTTCATAAGTAGCATCCTCCATCACCCATCTTCATCAATTCAAAGTACTTTGTTTGCTGACGATCTGCAAATATCATGTCAGGGGTCTAATATGCGATTAATTGAGAGACAATTACAAACTGCTGTAAATAAATTAGCTGCATGGTGTGCTGAAAATGGCCTTACTCTATCTCTTGGCAAGAGTAGCTGTGTCCACTTTTGCAGGAAGACAAGCCTTCATAATGATCCAATGATTCACATCAACAATGTACCAATACCTATTGTCAATGAGGTAAATTTTCTGGGAGTGATTTTCGGTCGAAAATTTACTTTTCTGCCGCATATCCTATATCTGCGGAAGAAGTGTGAGCGGTCGCTTACAATCCTCAAGGTGTTATCAAATACATCTTGGGGTGCAGATCGCTTATCACTCCTTCGTATTTATCAATCTTTGATTTTATCCCGCATTGACTCCAGATACGTTGTGTATGGATCTGCAAGGTCTTTTGTCTTACGCAAATTGGACACTGTTCATCACTCTGCCTTGAGAATATGTTCAGGTGCATTTCGCACATCACCCGTTCAAAGTCTATATGTAATATATCATCAGTTACCACTAGATCTGTGACGAATGCAGCTGTCTCTCAATTAGTACTCTAAGGTTATGTCGACCCTTCATCATCACAGATTCGATGATTCCTCTCTTAAGAGACTTTATGATGCTCGTCCAATTAGCATCCCACCTTTTTTCACTCTAGTAAAGACATTTTTTATTTACTGATCTATGTGATTTGCGGATTGAATCATCTAATCACTTCATTCCTCCGCCTTTATATAACTCGACATTTACTTTTATTCATTCCTTTGCTCATTATGTAGAATCGGACACAATACCTATTGTCTTTCAACAGCTATTTTATTCTCATCGTTGTTAGTATCAATCATACAAACCTGTATTCACAGATGGTTCTAATTCAGCACGACATGTTGGCTGCGTCATTTTTATTAATAATACATCTTACAGCTACAGCCAACATTCGCCCTGCTCCAACTTTACTGCTGAAGCAATAGCTATTTACCGTGTTCTTCAGCGTGTGAATGCAGCATAGTCATCTTCATCACGCTGAAGCTGACTATCGTCAATTTTGTATATATACTGACAGCATAAGTGTTTTTGAAGCTTTGAAGGCCATTAGTTTTAAAAACCACCCTTTTGTGTGCAAGATTTACACAGTATTGTGGAATCCCTTGCTGGCAAATGTTACAAAATTTTATTTTGTTGGGTACCAAGCCACGTATGTCTTGATGGAAATAAGAGAGCGGATGCGGCTGCAAAGACCGCATCAGGTCAAATTTCACCATCTGTTCCGCACTCTGACGTGAAAAAAGGTGGTAAATGTTTCATACATTCTCTTTGCCAGGAGTCATGGAGCATGCAGGTTGCGAACAAACTACATAACACTTTTCCATACCTTATCACGTTACCAATTTTACCGTTACGAAGTGCCGATGTACGTTTGATTCGCCTTCGTATCGGAGACACACGTTTCAGAAACAAACATTTGTTTCTAAATGAATTGAATCCATGGTGTGAAACGCGTGATGAGCCATATACTGTATTTCATATTTTAATTTTATGTCCTGATTTTAACATTTACCGTTTTATATTTTTTCAAACGGACATTTTAACTATGTATGATTTGGTGGGGAAGCCACCCAACAGAAACCTTTTTGCCTTTTTAAAGGCGATTGGTTTTATTTATTTTATTTAAACCTTACGACTTTAATTTTATGAATTTTATTCTCACTTTCATTTACTTTTATACTTATTTAGATTTTAACGGGTATATATACTCTTAATTTTTTTATTTTAATATTTTAACGTTTAGTAGGGTTTTAAACAACGTTTTATTTAAATTTAATTTTTGCACAGTTTGTCCTTATTGGATCTTGCGCCATAAAACCCAACCAACCAACCATCACCCGTTCAGAGTCTTTATGCAATTTGCCAACAACTGCCTTTAGACTTGAGACGAATGCAGCATTCTCTCAATTATTTCGCGAAAATTATATCTGGCCCTGATCATCCAATGCATTTATTCGCTCCAACTCCTACTGTGAAGAGATCATACGATGCCAGACCATCTAGCATCTCGGCTTTTCTCACTCGAGCAGAACTTCATTTGTTTCTGTCAGACCTATGTAATGTCCGCTTCACTAAAACGAACATATTATCACATTTACCTTGGTATGACCCACAGATAAATATTATTAATCCATTTGTTCGTTTCAGAAAATCAGACACAAGTTCCAAAATTTTCCATCAGCTCTATTTATCACATCGCTGTTCGTATTCTTCGTACACACCAATATTCACGGATGGATCAAAAACAGAAGGATGTGTTGGCTGTGGTATTTTTATTAGCAATATCACTTATAATTACAGCCTTCAAGCATCCTGCTCAATTTTTACGGCTGAAGTGACCGCAATTTATGAGACACTTCAGCTCGTGAATACTGTAAATTCTAAAACATTTTTCGTGTATACTGACTTTTTAAGTGTTTTAGAAGTGTTGGAGAATTTAAATACTTACTGTCATTCTAATGTGTCCAAGATTTTCCTAGCATTGGATTCCCTTGCTGGTAAGGACTATGGAATAATCTTCTGTTGGATCCCAAATCGTGTTGGTCTTGAGGGAAATGAAAATGCTGACGCAGCTGCTGAAGCTGGGTCACATACAGTTCAACCATCTGTCCCTCTTTTAGATGTGAGAAGAGGTGTGAAAAATCTAGCTTATGCTCTCTTCCAGGAACTTTGGAGCATGCAGGTCACCAAAGATTCTGTACAATTTTTCCATCTCTCACCCCATTATCAGTTTTACCTTAGCGAAGTGCGGATGTCCGTTTGACTCGCCTTCGTATAGGACACACACGTTTCACACACAGGCATTTGTCTCTGAGTGAATTAAATCCATGGTGTGGAGCGTGTGATGAACCATATAGTATTTATCATATTTTAATTTTATGCAAGGATTTTAACAACGAACGTTTACATTTTTTTAAAACCGATTTCTTAACATAATCTGATTTGTTGACAAAGTCATCCCACAGAAACTTGTTCGCTTTTTTAAGGCCAATAGGTTTTTTAAATTGAAAACTTTTACAAATCTAGCATTAAAAAATTGTTAGGATTCAATCATATACTGCAATTAAATTTTTTGAATTTACAAAACTAAAAGTAAAATGTTAATTGGTGACAATTTGAATAAATATATTTCTTCCAGTTTTTATATGCATAGGTTTTAATCTTAGAAAATTATTCTTAAAATAAAAAATTAAGGTGTTAACCTTAATTTTTTTACACTAAAATTAACACTTCAATTTTTAAATATATTATTAGTTTAATAAATTTTCTTAAACAATATAAGTTTATAGCCTGCTTTTAAAAAAATTGTGGTATAGAAATGATGAGAAATTAACATTTATTTGAAACAAAATTGAGGCTGGTATAATTAAGTTGCAAAAATGGAAAATTAAAAAAAATTCATAATTTTAAATCAGTACATCAAATTTTTATTTAGGTTTGCGAATTACATTTCAAGAAAGATGATATTGAAAGAGAAACATATATGCCAATTTTAGTTTATATGGCAGGTTACTGTGTATATACAATATGTAAAAATTTAAAATGTGAATCATGCAGAGAACATTTAGTTATAGACAAGTAGTTAGCTGTTGAAGATGCTTATAAATTAATTTCAGGTTTAAATAGAAGAATATTACACTTTCTTAATTCTGATGTAATTAGAGTTCTTTCATAATAGCCCAAAATTTATTGTCACCTGTTGCATCTTCTTCCTTCCACTTAAGCTAACTAACATTCATTTCCTATAGATGGCGCTGTGTTAGGTCATGTGATTCCATTTCTTCATACTGTACTTCTAATTTTTTCTCTAGTCATGTTGTTGCTGTTGAATAAAACACTTTAAAGAAACCAGAGGCTCGCACTGACTTATTATGTCAAACCAATAGCCATATTTTATCTCGTGCTACAACATCTGGCGCCCAACGTTAAATTCGCGCAGTATTTGGCACTGCAACTGAATTTCGAGCAATATTTACCCGCTCAAATTGGAATTTCCGCTCAAATATTTTACGCTCAAATTGGAATTTCCGAAAAGGAATTATGGATGACAGCTGTTTGATTCAACGCAAAGTTTTGCGGACTGCTGTAACAAAAACGATTAAAGATATGGATACATGTATCGCAGCCAACAATGTTAAAGAGGCATCCCTCGCATTTTCTATACTGGAAGAAAAATCTGGGAGGCTGTTTGAAAATGATGAGAAAGTCATACAATATCTTTCTTCAACTACCGAAGAAACAGCCAAAGGTAAGGCTTCCTCTTCTGCCGAGATCATAGAGGTTGAATTTGAAAGGTGTGAAAACTACCGTGATGATTTTACTTCTGCGAAACTTCGCTTTGAGGAGTTCCTACAAAGCTCTGCAAATCGAAATAAACCGAAGGATTCCACCGATCGAATCTCCATTAATTTGCCTGAACTGGAACTTTCAACTTTTGACGGTAATCCCAAGAATTGGTTTTCTTTTTGGACCATGTTCCAAAAAATTGTTGATGATCCTAAATTGGAGGACGACATTAAATTTGCCTATCTGATGCAGACAACCGAGGGTAAGGCTTTCGATTTTGTTCAATCGTATCAAGTTTCTAAAAATGAATATAAATCTGTAATTAAACATTTAAAAGCGCGTTTTGCTGATGATAAAATGTTAATTGAATTGTATGTACGCGAACTGTTAAAACTTATTTTAAATCAATCGCAGAATATGCCTTTCATTAACTTAGTAGATCAATTAGATGCGCATTTGCGCTGTTTAGAAAATTTGGGTGTAACTAAAGAGAAATACGCATGCATGCTTTACCCACTAGTTGAAGCTTCTATTCCTGAAAATATTTTGATTGCATGGGAGAGAGAGAGGAATTCAACTTCCCGATCAGGAAATATGAATAATGACCTTGAACTACTCATGCAGTTTCTTCGGAATGAAGTAATAGGCAGTGAACGGATTCGAATAGCTAAGGGTTTTTGCTCAATGGATAAAACCAAAGTAGATAAAATAAATAAAACTGAATCCGATCGTAAAATAAATTCGGCGCCTCTTGTCCCGACTGCAGCTGCATTAACAACTCAAACTAAAACAGATGCCCGAAGAGGCTATGATAGACGTAACAGGGCTGAGTTATATTGCTTATTCTGCAATAAGCCCACGCATAGAAGTAGTGACTGCTTCACCGCTCAAAAGTTTACATTAAAGGAAAGAAGGGACAAGGTACTTAGGGCAAAGAGATGTTTATCGTGTTTAAGAATTAATTGCCGCGCTGATAAATGTACAATGAGCCTTCGATGCATAGTCTGTACTAAAAAACATTATCCGATAGTATGCCCCAATTTAAGCAAAGGGGAAGAATCTGATACATGTATTAGCAAAATTGAGACAAATAGTGTCGTGAGTCATAGCTCGTCTCATTCAGCGGATGTTTTATTACAAACACTTCAAATAAGAGTGTCAGGCCCTTCCAGGTCAAAATTTGTTCGTTGTTTATTCGATTCGGCGTCGCAGCGTTCTTATATAGCTCGTGATGTTGCAGAGTATTTAAACTTAAAACATGACCATTCTGAGTTTCTAACGCATAGTTTATTTGGCGGTATTGAAACGGAAAAAATTAAGCATTCAGCTTTAAAGTGCGAGCTTCAGAAAATACGCGGAAACTTTTCGTGTGAAGTAGTATTATTGGACAAAGAAACTATTTGTGGTACCGTTCCTAAAATAAGTGAAATTGATACTAAATGCTTCACTAAACTTGGTATTTATTTATCCGATAGTGAAAATGATAATTCTGATATATCGGTCCTTATTGGTGCTGATTATTTAGGAAAACTTTTGACTGGTTGTATCAGTCAACAGCCCAATGGTTTAACCGCTGTCCAAACGTACTTAGGATGGGTAGTAATGGGGAAATCAGAATCCTCTAAAACTAGTTCTACTCATGCTATTCCCATAATTTCGCTGCATAGTGCTAGCAAAATTTGCGACCTTTGGTCATTGGATATTCTTGGTATTAGAGATCCCGTAGAAAATAAAACAAAAACAGAAATCGATAGTGAAACTTTGTCTTTTTTCGAAAAAACTGTTAAATTTCGTGATGGTAGGTACGAAGTAAATCTTCCATGGATTGAAGGTCATCCTAACTTAAGTGATTTGAGAGATCATTCGGAGAGACGTTTAGGCTCCATGACTTCTAAACTTATCACGAATGGAAAATTTGAGTCTTATGACAACATTTTTAAGGAATGGGAACAAAAGGGGATCATAGAACTAGTGTCAGTTAACGAAAAAGAAAATGAAATGACATGCAGGTACCTCCCTCACAGAGCTGTTTTTAAGGAATCTAGTTTAACAACTAAAATACGGCCCGTGTTCGATGCTTCGTCCAAAGATGAAAATGCCGTTTCCTTGAATCAATGTTTAGCTACAGGTCCGAATTATATTGAAATGATTCCCAATATTTTAAATAAATTTCGCAAGAATAAAATTGGCGTGATTTCTGACATAAGCAAGGCATTTCTTCAAATAAGCGTATCTCCTTCCGACAGAAATTTTCTTCGCTTTCTTTGGTGGGAAGACTTTGAAAAACGCAAAATTAAAATCTACAGACATTGTAGAGTGGTATTTGGCCTTTCATCAAGTCCATTTTTGCTTATGGCAACAATTTATCACCATCTAGACAAAATGAAAGAAAATGGGAATGATATCGCTCTAAAATTGAAAGATGCATTTTACGTTGACAACGTAGTGACAAGCGTTGAAAACAATCTCGAGTCGGAACAATTTTCAAAGACGGCTTGTCAAGTAATGTCCCAAGCTGGTTTTGAGCTTACGGGATGGGTTTTTTCTTCTCAAAGTGAAAATCGGGATTTAAGTGACTGTAGATATTCTCCTGTACTTGGTCTTTCATGGTATCCCGATTCAGATACAATTGCGTGTGATGTTAACTGCATCACAACTGAAATTAATGATAAATGTACAAAAAGGCAACTTTTGTCGATTTCGCAAAAAATTTTCGATCCAATCGGTTTTACCGCACCCGTAACACTTATTCCAAAGCTTCTAATGCAAAAAGCGTGGAAAAACGATAAGCTGGGATGGGATCATAAACTTCCCTCTGAAATTGTAGAGGAATTTAAAATTTGGCTTTCTAACTTGGGTTTTTTGAAATTTATTCAAATTCCGCGTTATTTCGGGGGATTAATTGCTGAGTCAACTACTACCATTCACATGTTTAGCGATGCTAGTGGGAAGGCATTTGCAGCGTGCGTGTTTTTGCGTATCGAATGCGAAAATGAAGTTATAATTAGATTAGTTCAGGCAAAATCACGTGTCGCTCCTCTAAGAAAGGATCCCATCACTAAAATCAAAACTGAAATGTCTACACCAAAACTAGAGCTCCTTGCTGTTTTAATTGGTACTCGTTTGGTCCAGACAGTCAAAACTTCCTTGAACTTCTCTGGTATCCCAACCTTCTACTGGACTGACTCGAAAGTGGTTCTTTGTTGGATAAAGAATACCGGAACATGGAAAACCTTTGTGAACAATCGAATAAAGGAAATTCATTCAAGTTCTTCAAAAGATGATTGGTATTACGTACCATCTCAAATGAATGCAGCAGACATTGCGTCTCGTGGATGCAACGCCCAAACTCTCTTTTGTCTTCGTTGGTGGGAGGGTCCCAAATGGTTAGAAAATCGAGACTCTTGGCCAAAAACTGAAAACTGTGATTTTTCCGATGCATTGGAACTGGCAACCACTGAGTTAAAACCTACTGTTACGTCAAGAATCTCCTTAAATAACTCCGCATCCAATTTCTTTGATTGGACTAATAGAGTTTCAAAATTTTCTACAATTGTTAGAATTCTGGCTTATGTAAAACGTTTTATTTCTAATGCTAAATCTTTAATAAATAATCGTAGTGAAACCATCTTAAAGGGGAACTTAGCAAATGAAGAGATCGCCCAATCTGAGCTTGAAATATTCATATATATACAAAGACAGACATTCGGAAAAAACCGCAAATTAATTCCTCCTAACTTTGTCATATACCAGGACTCCAATGGTATTCTTAGAGTAGAGACAAAATTAATCTTCACAGGTGATGATGACTTTTTCAGGCGTCCTATCCTGCTGCCAGACAAGCATGAGCTTGTTTCCAAACTCATAGAGGAAACTCATCGAACCTTCAGTCACGCAGGTGTACAAACTCTAGTCACAATCCTTTGTGAGAGATACTGGATCTTGCGATCTAGGAAAACTGTTCGTTCAGTTGTATCCAAATGCATAATTTGCCAAAGATTTAAGTCCAAACCTGCTACTACAATGTTTGCTCCTCTTCCTGAAGAACGTGTGCGAATGTCGGCCGTCTTCGAAACAACTGGAGTAGACCTAGCAGGTCCCTTGGTTCTTCGAAATCGTGATAAAGTTTGGATTGCTATCTTCACGTGTGCAGTGTACCGTGCGGTGCATTTCGAGCTTGTCTCGGACATTTCCACACAAAGTTTTCTTCTTGCTTTGAGACGATTCATCTCGCGTCGAGGGCGTGTGAAAACAATCTACTCTGATAATGGAACCAATTTCATCGGTGCAAACAACGAGTTCAAAAATATCGATTGGAGTAAAATTGTGTCTCATTCAGATTTGAAAAAGATCTCCTGGCATTTTAATCCACCTACTGCCGCTTGGTGGGGAGGTTGGTGGGAAAGAGTGGTAAGAATGTTGAAGGAATTGTTGAGACGGAATTTGGGAAAAGCGAGTCTTGGCTACGAAGAACTGTATACTGTTGTGTGTGAGTGTGAAGCCATCCTCAACAGCAGACCTCTTACTTACCTCTCCGAAGAGCCATCAGATCTTGTGCCACTAACACCTTCTCTCTTTTTACAGGATCAGACTGAATTCAGAGTCGAGGATCTTGAACAGAATGTGCTGAACCTACGCAAACGTGCGAAACACCTCCAGTCCGTTAAACAAAAGCTTAAGACGCGTTTTCAAAAGGAATATATTTCTCTCCTTAAACATTCCAGACACGTCCATCAAACCCCACTTGAGGTGGGAGATATGGTATTAATCAGCTCTGATGGTAAGAAACGTGTTGATTGGCCTTTAGCTAAAATCATTGAAATCTATAAAGGACGTGATGGTGTTTCCCGAGTTGCAAGGGTCAAAACTGAAAATGGTGAGGTGGTTCGACCATTTCAAAGATTGTTTCGTTTAGAAACATCGGGTATTTTAAGTAAAACTTTGAGAACTGCCAAACCTGTTAAATTGTAATATCAATTTTGTATTGGTTTTCATTAATGCTTTTTTCCTTAGCACATGTTTAGATGCTTTATGTATTTGTAACAAGCTAATTTCATTTGAATTTTTAATGTTCAATTTTTAACTTGAAATTTTAGCTAGATTAAAATTTTATCCTTTTGCGGTTGGAGGATGTTGCATCTTCTTCCTTCCACTTAAGCTAACTAACATTCATTTCCTATAGATGGCGCTGTGTTAGGTCATGTGATTCCATTTCTTCATACTGTACTTCTAACTTTTTCTCTAGTCATGTTGTTGCTGTTGAATAAAACACTTTAAAGAAACCAGAGGCTCGCACTGACTTATTATGTCAAACCAATAGCCATATTTTATCTCGTGCTACAACATCACCTGATTATGAAGGTAAATTTCTTAAGGAATCTAACCAAAGAAAATTTATGACTCAATTAATAATGTCGTTAATGAATAACTTTGAAATTTACAATGGTGTAGATACTTGTTTCTCCGGCCATACACCTGAAGACATAGTAAGGCGAATTGTTTGGGTGACGTCTAATATACTTTTGAAAAATTACTGTCAATAAAAATGATATGTCAAAAAAACTCCAAGAAAACGAAAATTAAAAACATTGGAAAAATAACACATTTCACACATTAGATATGAAATTATATTTCTAATTTGTTGTTGTTGTATATAATTTGTGTTTTATTTTTTGCGTTATTCACTTATTTATTTAAATTCAAGAATATGCAATTTTATCTAATTGTGACATTAAAATTCAAATGTTTAACATCATAGAAAAATTTTCTTGACAAATAACCAATAGGATTAACAATCTAACTTTTTATGTCTTACTATTTTTCAATAAATGGAAATTTTCAATTGTGTCTAGTTGTAATACGATAGATAATATAAAAATTTAATATTTTTTTAAATTATAAATACTTTTGACTTAAAGCCGTATTTCAATTTCAGTGTAAATTACTACTTGTTTTAACATTAAGGAAATGGAGTTTGTTAGTTATATTAAAATTCTAATATTAAATTTTATATATCACTGTTTCAGTAAAAAATAACAGGTTAAACAATTTTAAAATTTCCTATTCTTATTAAGTTTAAAATTTCCTATTCTATTTCTTTTCTGATAAAAAAATAAATATCAAGTTAAGCAAAATTCTTTTATCGTTAAATAACAAACAGTTAAGTTATTTTAAAAAATTACTTTAACAAATCAAAAATTAATTTCAAAAAATAAAAATAATTTTAGTTTTATTAAGTTTAATGTGATATTTTACTTAAATTATGAAAAGAAACTAGACATTTGAAGGTACAGCGCACAAATTTAGCTTCTTTAGCCAATATATCAGCGACGGCGAAAATGTCAATAAGCCTTTTTCCTGCCACACTTCCGCTCGGGAAAATCGAATCGTATGTTAAGGGGACTCATTCCGCGCCATATTGAAAATCAACTGTAATGTTAAGTCTATGGAGAAATTTAAAACTATATTTCACAAGTTCTATTATGACTAGACCTTTACTTTTTGTGAGTTTCGATTGTTCTTAAGAATAAAAAAATGTTCTTGTTTGAAATTTATTTTTAAAATCATTTTAACTATTTTTAAATTGTCTCAATATTTTGAAGATATGATTAAAACATTAATAACTTAAGAAAGATAAAGAAATCAGAAATTCTAAGAACAAGGGTAGTTAATAAATTTATTTATAAATATCTGGAAAAAAAATTTTTCGTTCCATCTATGATAGTTTTTTTTAAATTTTAATTGAAAAAATCTTATAATTTTTCTTAAAAATTAGCAACGCCCACATGGCGGATGAATACTTGTTTGTTTCAGAATCAATCCAATCACTTTCTTACTATAGTAAACAAGCTCCTCCTCTGTCAAAAAGTTTCGAATTTGGGTTTTTGCAATTCCAGAAGCTAATGTGTGTGTGATCCCTTCCCTCATGCTCAATAAACGCTGCGGGTGTTCTCAGCTTTCGAAGTTAACCTTTTGATTCCGTCATCTTCCAGTGAAAGAAAGGGGCTTCGGATGCGAGAGGGAATATTTTCCCCCCTTTACAAAAAGAGAGGGTCATTTTCTATTGAGGATTTCACTATGACAAATTCTGAAATTATGAAAAATAAATAATTATATACATATAGATAGATGTAAACAGATAATAAATTACGTTTTTTTCTTCATGCATAATTTCTTCTGATTTTGATGTTATTTCAGATATAAAGCAGATAAGATTGCTTGGTAAGTAAAAGCTTTCTTTCCGAATCGGAATACGTGATGGTTTCGATGCTATTCGGTACAGTAATAATATGTAAGGCTAATAAAATTCATTAGTCTTACACAATTCAAAATTTTAGGAAGCATGTCCCTTAAATTGGTTGTTCTTAATATCGGAAATCTTTAAAAAAAATTAATATCTTAATATCATTAGTCTTACACAATTCAAAATTTTAGGAAGCATGTCCCTTTAATTGGTTGTTCTTAATATCGGAAAGTACAAAATTGTGAAATACCTGAACAAATGCGTTGTAGAAGATTCTTACCGACTATCCCAAATATCACTTTTAAAAATTCAAGTATGACATCAATGCACTAAAATTAAATCTTTATTTATAAGTACAAAATATATTCTAGTATATATAAAAATGTATTCAGTGAGTCACTACAAGCAGTTTTAGTGTACTGAAAATTAAACATTTTATATGCATTACATTCAATATATTCGTAAAGTTTAATCCTCCCTTGTTTCATCTTTGTAGGAATATATTGTTTAAATATCGCATTTTCAACGGATTTTATAATAATGACATCGATAGCTTTTTAGGAAATTTATTTTTCAAAAGTAAACTTTAAAAATGACTTCTGAAAATTCAAGTATTTTTTGCAGTTTTCATGTTCTACTATACTTTTGCTCAAGATATATCCTATTTTTATTAATAAAATCGTATATATATCACAATATTCTAGTCATTTTTAATAAATTTATTTCCCAAACGTTTTATTAAATCTACCCCTTTACATTACCTTTCGCAAAACAAGAGTTTCAAATAATTAATTGTTCAAATGATTATTAGTCTTGTCTATTATCTTCATTAATCTGTCCAATTAGAAGAAAAGTTCTAATTTATCAATATCAGTCCATTATTATTTAATTTTAAATTCCCATGGTAAATTGAGTATTTATAAAGCATATCTGCTTTTAATTAATGAGTTTGTAACTAAGCAAAATTAAATGCCTTTGTTGAATTAATATTTGTATAAACATCGAGAAAAGTATCGTTTATTTAAATTCATCATAGGAATTGGCATAATTCGTAAATTTTTCAGAATCATCTAACTGTGCTCTGAATCATCTAACTGTGCTCTGATTTCCATTGATCCATTGATAAAAAAATTCTTTTATTTAAAAAATCATCTAAATATGAAAAATATTTTGATGAAATTAAGACAAATTTGCATTTTGCTTCCCCAAAAGAAAGAATCAACATACTAATTTTTCATTAAAATTTTGCCCTTTATTTACTTTCGAATTTTACGACTTTCTAACACAAACCGGTATTTCCCCTGCTACTGCCCAAAAGGAAGGAAACATGATACGAAGGAAGTGAAGCCCTCGAAAGGGGGAAGAAATTCATGGTATCATAGCTGTCCCATAGCCGCGTTCTGAAAAACGCAAACTTTTACAAGGGTACACTTTCTCCATCGTGTCTCATCTTTAGCTCAAGACAGTTGAATCTGCTCTTTCTTGACGTCGCTTCTAAAAATGAGTTACCGACACCAAAGAACTAATTGATCCTCGATACACGCGGTCAATGAAAATCAGAGATCCTCCATCGATTATAGAAGCAAAAAATAAAAAACAATATAAAAAAATAAAGTTGGAATAATTTTAAAAACAAAAATCAAATTTTTTAAAAAAAATTTGGTTTTTATAAAAAATAATTAATGTAAATAAATTATGTAAATAATAATATTAAAATAATTAATGTAAATAAACACCAAAAATCACAAAACTTTTTCTCTTTTATTTATATCCATTACCCTCCATTTCCATTTCTCTTCTCATTTATATCATATTTCATTCTCCCCATTTTTTGGATGTCTAAAATATATATTTTACATATTGCAAATAAAAATTTACTGTTTTTAATAAATATATATATACCTGATTGAAAATTGTGCATCTATTATATTGTAATTACATATGCTATATATCTCATTTTATGTATTTCAAATTATTTTTTAAATAAACTGGACAAAAAATTTTATACTTTCAAATGTTCCTTACATACTGATTGACATATATTCTTCATAAAGTTTAAAAAAAATTGTTTTAATTACTTTGAAGGTAGCATCTTTTAATTACTGTTTCTTTCACAGCATGTTGATGATAGCGCAATTTATTCATTTTTATTTTATATATAGCAAATTGTGTAATTTGTGGAAGTTCTGCGAGGTTGATACTACAGAGGAGTATAATTTGTTTTTGAATTAACCTTTCACATGCAATTTCTATCACATTAATGTAATAAAAATACACATACGCATGTGTATTATCATATTTGTTGAACTAATGCAGTCAATTTTAAATTAAAAGCATATCTTTGAAGAAATTGTTTTCATATTGCAACTTTACAGTATGTTTAGAGCATATTACACCATATTACATAGTTTAGAGAGGATATTAATTTTTATTCAATGTGTCTTGTATTGAAAAAAATTACATTTAAAAAATATTTTGCATTTTTTTAAATAGTAAAATACTAACAAAAGAAGACATAGTTGCAATTTATACTTATATAAATATGTACTTAATTAAATTTTCTATGTTTTTTAGAAATTTAAATCAATAAAGGATTTATTTTTTAATAATTTTATTATAAACTTTGGTCTAATATGCAGTTAGAATTTCGGAAAATTATTATTTCTAATTGGCTATCTTTGTTAGTAAACTTATAATATTTTTAATGGAAAACTAATATTAATACCAACAAATAACAAAAATGTCAAACATATGGTATGAAACATTTTCATTTTCTGGGTGTCTAAAATATATATTTCATGGCAAAACCAAAAATTATAATGTAATCATTTCTAAAATAAATTGCTTGGATGCGAAACTACTTTTTACAAAATGTATGTAACTCCAATATTGAGTGAATTAAGACTAATAGAACATACAATTTTGGAAAATTAGAAAAGAATGAATGATAAGTTGATGCCTGAACTGCCTTTCCATTTCCTGAATGTGAGCAAAGATATAATTCCTATGGTTTACGTATTAACTTGTACTGCTTTTAAAATTTGTAATTTATTTCGAAATATAACGAGAAACAATGTCGATATGCTTGATTAATAAGATTCAATATTATTAATCAAGCATAATAATATGTGCATAATAAGATTTAATTTCTGCAGGTGAACTTTCCATTCCTACAAAAATCATTGATAAAAACTATAAGTCAAAGCCATTTTATGAAAAAAAAAAGTTATTGAAAAACTAATAAATGAATTACGTTTTTCCTCATTGAAACAGATAAGAAATTCAACTCTTTGTATATTATATAAGTGTAGTACTTGGAGATAAACGAAACTGTTTTGTTTTCTCCAAGTACTACAAGTTAAAGATCTCACCCCATTTAAAGCAAGTTGAATTGAAATTAAATCCAGAAAAATAGAATAATAAATATATTTTCAATGTACTTTTTGTTTTTAATTTAATTTGAATATTTATAATTATTTTTTAACATTTAAGGAGTAATAATAATAGCAAAATTGTTCAATTTTTGTTGTGCATCTGCATAGTATTTTACTACACAGAAAGCTGAACTCTAAAAGTAAATAAAATAATCATTTCTTCTCAGAATCTGGGAGCAGCTTATTCTCCCTCAATGCTTGATACATCAGCAACCGTCATTTCCAGTGTGAGATTTCAGAAGCTTGTGAACTAGCCCCAGCCATGTGATTTATTGACATACAGTTCCAGGAAGAAAAACCCTGAGGGGATTACGGACCCTTGAAAGAGGACATACAGCCTTCAAGGCAAACTGACCATAAATACGGAGAAAATCTGCGTGGAAAAAGGCTGGGGGGGGGAGGGTTACTGATCACCTTACCCCTGCAGTTAAGTGATCTCCTGTTCATACCCCTTTTTCACCCCTATTGAGTTAGGAACTATCTTTTCTTTGTAAAAGGGTGCTTTGGTGTGGCTTGTAAATTAAAACTCACCAATCAGTTTCTCCAGTTTCTGTAAGAGCGACCGCCCCAAAACAACTGTGCTAGATGGCGCTGAAGTTCATTTCAAGATTTATTTTGAGGAAACAGTCCCCTTAATCCAAGGAAACACAAATAAACGTGTCACAAGTGCTATTTTCTTAATAGAAACTTCCGGTTTTTTGCAAATTACAAAAAACTGAACTACTATCCCCTCTATATAAGTTTTTAGCATTTAAATTTTTTCCAAATATTTTTAAAACGTCAAAGTATTTTCATCTGAGTAAATTTCAACCAAACTCTAAATTCATCGAGGTTGTATAAAATTTGGTTTACAGATATTGCCTATTTTTCTTCGTACAATTACAGAAGAAACACTTTTATTAATTTTAAGCTATAAAGTTTTTTATTGCATCAATATTTCAGTATATATTTTGATTAGAAATCAAACTCACTCTTATTTCAGAAAATCAAGCTCTGCACACAACGCCACCTATGAAACGCAAAATTTTTTTATCGTCAAACTTGGCTGATTTTCATCGTACTACGGTAACGTAAAGAGAGAAAAACTTCTCTCCCCTTAAGAATCCCGCTGCTTTACGATGCGCAGGGTCGGGGCCGTCGCAAACTTGTTTCTCTTACCTGCCCTGATACCAACTTCTGTGACGTCATAGAAGTGAGCTGATGTATCAAAAGTTTCGTTTCGATGTATTTTTAAACAACTGCCTTCAACTATGAAATTTATGCACGTTTGTCATTTAATACGAAATTGCGATACAATTATAAATATTAAAAATTAAGTTACAATTATTAACTGTTAAGAATATCAAAATAATCATTGTATTTTAACAAAATAAATTATGTCATTTTTATGATTTAATAATGTTATATACATACTAATAGTTTATTTATATACTAACAATGTGTAAATAAACTATAATTCAACACAAATTATTCATCCTCAGATAGAATTATTTTCGAAATAAATATATTTATTAACTTTTATGTATAATTAAACTAACACAACACTATTATTTAACTCATTAAAACTATTATTAACCTTTTTAGACCAGTTAAAACTTAACAAAATATTCAGCACTTTTCTGAATTTTTGAAATCAAAAAAGTATTTCCATATAAATAGTATCTGCAACATACATTTTATAATTGTCTATGATGTGTTAATTTGTTAACAAATTTCATGAAAACATTAATCTCTGATTAATGGCCATTATTTTGAAATTTTAAAAATAAATACAAAATTTTACTTAAGAAAATAAATTAGATGATTCATAAAATAATTATCAAAACATTCATTGAATAAAAATAGTATTAATTTTATAAAAGCAATTATTATACTAAAAATACTTCATTTTTATTGTGGAAATTACAAGAGGTGATTTGGAATGTAAATTATATTTCATTTTAATAAACTTACATTGTGAAAGAAAGTGAGAGTCTTAATTTTATAATTTTATTTACAATTGGTACAAAAACATTCTATTTTTGAATTCAAAATATATATTGATTCTTTATGCACTCAAAATAGCACTGTTGAAATAGTCAACAATTGTTACTAGCACATTTTAAAATTCCATGTAATTACATTTTATAATAAATAAAATTTGAACCATTAGTTTTACTGGAAAGTAATACATCAACTATCTAATTAATTGTATTTTTTAAAATAAATATCAAATTAATAAATTTATTTTACAATAAATGAGAAATACTAGAAGTAAACAACAAGTTTAAAAATTATTAAAACTTTTATTTATTTATTTTTTGATCAATTATTTATTGATGTAGAAATTTTCCGTTTTTTAAACTTTTAATAGTATATTAATCATTCCTTAGCTTAGCATAATTATTGTGAAAAATATTAGTTCAACCAGATAAACATTTTTTTACAATATTAATATGCTCAACTCCACAAAGGCATTTATTTTTTAGTGGAACACCAATTAATTATAGTTTTTTTAAACAAATTGAATAAATAATGCTTTTTGATTAGGATTACAAATAAAAGAATTTTCATAAGTTACGTCTATTAAATTTTGAAATATTTGAAAGGCATTAATAGTAATAAATATTAAATATTCTTGTGGCCATTTAAGAACACTCTTGTCGATTAAACATTTCAAAATCTAATTTGAACATTCAAAAATTTTAGAAATGCATGCTGTACAAGTTAGATATTTTCTAAGCAACGCTATAGATAAGAACTAGCATTACTTGATATTTAAAGCATCATAGAATTGCTCAGCGCTAAATCTTTCGGAATATTTCTCCCATTCTGCATACAAGATCCTCTCATTTGGCGGTATTGACTAAAACAAAATTGGAACCTTTCTCACTCAACAAGATATGTGTGAAGCAGAAGAGATCTGTAAATAATGATTCTGCCTTACTAGCTTTGGAAAGTAATTATGACTTTTAGCTTCATTTAAATTGATTTTAAGATTGAAATATTATAACCTTGTTCAATTGTATTATGATTTTGAAACAAAACGACCAATTTATAAAAAATTAGAGGAAATTAATACACAAAAAAAAAAATGCATTTTACAAAAACAAATTTTACTATCGAATCAAAAATCTTATATTTTGCAAATTTAATAAGCTCTTACTTCTACAAACATTTTTACTTCTAACTTACTTCATAGAAGAAAAAAATAGTACTCTACAATAAGCTGAAGTACGACCAATAAATATAGTATTGGCAACTTCGCATACATTTTTATTTTACAATTTCTTATGAAATATTGCGTCTAATAAGAATTTAAAACAGTTTTGAATTTAAGAAATTATATATTTGAAAAAAGTTTGGTTTGATGTAAAAGTTCAGTAGAAAAAGTTCTTCAGTAACAAGACAAATGATACATATAAATGCAAAAGCTGAAAGTAAATTTAGGGGAATCATTTTATGTATAATAATTCACTCGGCAAAAATCAGAATATTCTCTGGATTTTAAACAGAGTTCTCTCTCCCGTAACCACAGCATGAAACTTTCTAAAAATTATGTCAGTAAAATTAAAACGTATATTCGTTAAGTTAGCTATGATAATTAGTAATTTAAACATTAAAAAAACGCATTTTGCACAGAAACCAATTAAAATCGAATGTTTGTGCAATTAATCTGTGTTTCTGAAATTTTGTTTATGTTAATGGAATATATAAAATAAATAAATTATTAAAAGTACAAAATTAATCGAAAACACAAATGTAAGAAATCACTTTTTGTTATTTCTTGTTCATATTAATAATCAAATTGTGTTATATCCTAATATTTCATATACAATTATTAATATTATAATTATGCTTTGTAAACTATCACAAAAACTGTGTGTGGGGGGGTATATTATTCCTTTAAAACGGATCGCATGCGCGATATAAAAAAAAGAGTGGAAATCCCTTGTATAAACAAGACATTTTGTCATAAAGTTATTAGGAATGAATCAGATGAATATGTTAGTTTATGAATGTATGGGAAAAGTGTGTAAACAGTGCTTCATTTCTGTATGCAATTTTTTTTTTTTTTTCAAATTTTATAAGATTTAACCCGGAATTTATTTAGTTTCTCAGACCAACAAAACTTTTATTTGCATATTTTTATTACATGTAATAAAATTTATAAATACTCTAAATATACATAATTTTAAATAATATCTTAAAATTGAAATTATGAGTACTCTAAATTTCTTTATTATGAAGCATTTTCATGAATTATATTTTATATTTGATTTATTTTCATTGATTGATATCAGAACAGTTCAGGTGATTTAGGAGTTGATTTCATGAATTTTCGAAATATCAACAGCATTACTCATAATCAATAATACTACTAATAAGATTATCAAAGTATCATTTGGCTGGTACAAAATAATAACTTTCAGCAAACTAAGTGCTAAGAAATAAATTTTTATATATTAATTAGCTATAAAATTTGTATTGACTTTAGAATTTAGTAGTAAATTACTTAATATCAAAGTAAAATTTTGATAAGATTTCTTAAAATGTTATTCGGTTGATGTACAATAATATTAATAAAATTGCATATGAATTAAAATTTGCAAGAAATTGAGTTCTATAACTCAAATAAGTTCTTAAGAATTATTTAATTGTAACACATCTATTAATTTTTAAGCTTTCAATAATAATTTATTCAATACCAATAATGCAGATAAGATATAATAAAGTTTCATTTGAGTGATGCTCCTAATGTTAGCTGCATATGAATTAAAACTTTCAGCAAGCTATGTGCAAAACCTAAATATGTATATAAAGTATTGAACAGAGACACAATTTATATAAAATTCTATTTATCAGTTGATTTTTGTATCTCAATTTGTAAAATGTTATCTTAAAATATAATTAGATTAAGTATTCCTTCCACATTATATTCGTTAAAGTAATATTTAAATAAAGTGGAAATATATTTCGCATTTCTTTAATGGGTATTGAAATGATAAGCCACTTATCCATTTTATGCTTTCTTCAACCGTTTAGTAGTTTAGGGTTAGAATTGACCTTCATCAAGAAATCCATTAGAGCTAGTCTATTTTGTTCGTCTTTAATAATGCTTAGTTTCTAAAATTTGCATATCTTCTTTAAAGCAATAGATCCACATGAATTTTGACCTGTTCCCCCCCCCCCTGAAATTTTTGAGATACGTGCTGACGAGGATTTACAAAATAAAAATAATGGTTTAATTTTAAAATACAAAATATTTTAACACAGAAGACGATTTTTTACTGACTTACTTCAACTTGTTTAGCGTAGAGTAAATTTTAAGCAGAAGAGAAAATGGAGTTGACGCGAGAACATTTTTTCGCTATGATTTTCTACGATTTTAAAGTAGGATTAAATCAAGAAGAATGCGTTCAACGTTTGCAATTAACATTTGATGATGAATCTCCAGCTCGTGCTACTATATTCAGATGGTTTAGAGAATTTAGAAGAGGTCGCAATTTTCTTCAGGATCAAGAATACACAAGAAGGCCGCCGTCGGCAGTAATCTCGGATAATGTGTCTGCCATACGAAAAATGTTAATGGATGATAATCGCGCTACCTATTAAATGATACAGAAGGAACTTAACATTGGATCCGAAGCCATGAACAAAATCCTTCATGAAGAATTACATATGAAAAAAGTAGTTTACCGTTGGGTTCCCCATAATCTGACTGAGCACCAAAAAGAGGAGCGTGTCAGAATCAGTATAGAAACTCTTAAATTGCTAAATGATAGTGGCCACCGCAACATTTCTAAAATTGTAACAGGTGGTGAAACGTACATACCGTTTTTTGATGTTCTAACACGTCAAGAAAGCAAAGTTTGGGTCTTTGAAGATGATCCCACGCCGATACTGGTGAAAAAACAACGGGCACTGAAAAAAGTGATGTATGCCGTTTTCTTCAGAAGTACGGGATTGGTCAAAGCCATCAAGTTAGAAGGACAGAAGACAGTAACAGCAAACTGGTATACCACTAAATGTCTATCAGAAATTCTACAAGAACTGAATGTTAGGGAACTAATGCTTCACCATGGCAATGCATCTTCACATACAGCTGGATTAACAGTTGAGTTTCTTAAACAAAAACAAATTAAAGTGATCGAACATCCACCGTATTCACCTGATCTAGCTATGTGTGACTTTTGGTCATTCTTTAATCTAAAAAAGAACTTACGTGGACGTCGTTTTCATTCAGAAGAAGAGATTGATGTGGCTATAAATGCATTTTTTTCATCTATTCCAAGAAATGAATGACTTGAGGCATTTAATCAGTGGAAAATTCGTCTATAAAAGTGCATTGATGCTGGAGGAGACTTCTTTGAACACACCTAAAATTTTGTAAGCATAACTTTAAAAACCTAGTTGTATCTCAAAAATTTCAGATTGACCCTCGTATATACCAATCCATTTATTCAAAACTTCTTTTCTTTGGAGTTCTCATTGATTTGGTTAATGTGTCCTGTCAATTTTCTTAAACTTTTGACAAATTTTATGATGTCATATTCTGTGTATGAGCTTCAGATATCTTAACTAGGTTGTCTTTGCTGTGCAGATACTCTAAAAAATCTCTAAAATTTCTTCACTAAAATAGCTATGCTTAAATTAAAATCAATGTTTAATTTGCACTTCGTTTTATGTATGTCTAACATATGTTTCCGTTTAATTTTCGCTCTTTCTCAGTTATTATGCTCATTTTCAATCTTGAATCAACGTCAGTTGAATTCCATAGAAGCAATTTACTTGATTCTTATGAAAACTATTATTTATTTGATTTCTTTATCTAAATTTTAAGCATTGATGTTTTGTTGAAATTAACTTATGACTGACAGATATCCCTGTTGTCAACCAATCGAAAAAGATAAACATTATTAAGCATAAAATAGCTCCATAAGTTTCATGTTCTTTTTGTGCAGCTCTATTTAAATAAAGAAAAAATATTGATAATTTGCATCAAATCATTTATTTACATAATATCAACAATTGTTATATATAAATCTCTGCTCCACGAGAGCATCATCACAATTGCAAAAAAAAAAAAAAAAAAAAAAAAAAAAAAAAAAAAAAATCAATTTTACTGTAGAATTAAAAAATGTCTTTTTTGTACGGATTTTATGTTTTTACGGAGTAATTTTCTTGTGCAATGAAGGTAATATCTGCGATTACGATAATTTATTACTAAATGCATTTGTGTGTTGTTGTTTCCAGTTTTATTTACACACTTAAGTCCATTTTACGAAATTTTACTGTTTCGGTATATTTATAAAGTATAAATAAGCCAATTCTGACAATTGAAGTCATTGAACATCATCTCGTTTGATGAGTGTTTCATAAATTCCTACTCGATGAGCATTTTAATTGAAATAACATTTAAAATTCAATTTTAATATGATGCTTTAATACAATTACAATAGGGATAGTTAATAATTAGGCTCTGATTTTGAGTAAATTTGTTCTTAGTTGGAATTTAGGCCTTGATTTTGCAAAAGGCTTACCTTCTGATGGGCTTGTTAATAAGAAATTTAACTTTTTTCACACGTTCAAATAATTATCATTTATGCTTTAGAATAAACAATAGACATCTTATTCTACATATTTTATAGCTTAGATTTAACGATTTATGATTTTTTGAATAACACTAGATATTCTGACAGAATGCCAGAATAGGCATAGCCTAGATTTGAATAATGTTAATCATCGTTTTTGAAAGGTCCTACTTTATTTTTTCAGGTTTATTTTCTAGTTATTACAGGATTCCGATGGATGAATTCTAGAAGTATGGAGCAAGGACAGTAGACAGTTTTTAACTTAACTTATTTATTTATGTATTTATTAAGATGTTGGAGTTCCAATTGTAAACACGCAGTGGCGAACTATTATTCCATACTTTGGCACCAAGGAGTACCAAAAGAACGGAGCTAAGTCAACTTGAGACTAAAATTTGTGTATCTTATAAATCAATAATAGCAAAACTTTTACACAAGCAAGTCTCAAACATCACAAGTTCAACTGATTAATTTGCTAGTTCTTATTCAATACTCAAAAATGAATTTAAAAAATAATGCAAGAAGTTTCAAATAAATAAAATAATAAAGAGGGAAAATCATTTTTATTATTTTCTACTCATGGTCTTACAATGACATGGATTTGTTCACTTTTCGCAATAGAAATTAACCACAACTTTGACAAATTTCTCTAATACGGCAAATTTTATCGTCAAAATTACGAATCATACTATTCAGTTCTAAGCACTTTATTATGTCATGGACAACTACAGAGTAATTTTTCACAAAAATATGTGTTGATGTTATTTACATTAATTATTTAGTATTATTTTATTTCCTGGTCAAATGTTGGACTTATTTTTCAATACCATGTTTACATTACTGACTAACTAGAGAAAATCTATTCCTCTTAAAAAAAATTATATAAAAGTTCATAATTGTTAAGAAAGTTTCTCATATAGAAATAGACTTGCGATGAATAATTAATTCTCTTTCAGAACATAACTCTCTTGATATTTTATTTAGTAGTATTATTTACTTTTTACCAGTCTCTCGCGCGTTTGTTCTCTCATTATAGAAGAGTTAACATCCATTTTTAATGTATTTTGTTTTAAAAGATAGTTATTTTTGCTATTAATATGATGCAGTGCTCTCATTTTATTCAACTAAATATGTTAATGTAATTTTTAATATAAAAGCCAAAATTCATGAGAAAACACCATATTTTATAATTTTTTTACTTCTTTTTATATATAATAAATTGGCACTTTTAATCCTTTCTTTCATTATTATGAAAATCCATTTATAAAATTAAGTGAAATTTAATCCCTATTGTTACTTATGGCGTCTGAGATAATACTTAAAAGCAATTAATTAATTTATTTATGAAAATAGATCAATTACATGAAAATCATAATTAAAATAAGCTTCCCCAGAGTTTTGTAATATTTTGTAAATTTATCAGTTTATTAATTAAAATATACTCTAATTTTGTAATCATGAAGAGTAAAATTGACGGAAAACTAAATTCCTATTATAAATAGTAATTATAATTCGTATTAGGATAATATCTTACAAAAGTTTAGTCTAAACAATTTTTTAAAGCTTCATGCTAGTTTCTTCACTAAAGTATACAACACATTATCTAGTTAACTTCAAATATCATTCTCTAGTTCCTTTTTCCATCAATTATCTATCTTTTTCTAGGAAAAAAATCCCATTATGAAAAATTTTTACTAATCCTTACGAATTCTAGTTTCTCAATGTTATCATAATGTTACTATGATGTAAGTCTTAAAAAATTAATGTTATTGGAACAAAAAAGATGTAGCTTGGGAATACTTAAGTAGCAGTGAAAAAGTCAGAAAAAATCATTTATTTTATTTTTTACAAAAAATTATTCAATTTATTTATGAAGTAAAGTAAATATTTTTAAAATACAATTTTTAAAATTTTTTTTAGTAGTGTTAAATTTACAAACTGTTAGAAGAGAAATCTTCAATAGCATACTGTACGTTTTACCAATCATCATACAATTCAAAATTCTTGTTTAGAAGAAATTAAAAAAATGTTTTAGAACAATCTCTTATAAAAAAAAATAAAATAAAAAAGCAGGATTTGTGTATCCTGCGAGTTGGATAACACAGTTTAGTCACATTCCTTACTGATCTTAAATGACCAATTATATAAACATTTCCTGATGCATTGTATATTTCGGACTGGAAAGATCGAAGTTACCATTATTGAACAATGGATGTTCCATTTGTGATTTTTTATCACACATTTGTTGAGGAGGGTGCTGGAAAATTTTCAGACTTCTCCCCTTGCTTCTTTTATTTATGAAAATAGATCCAATAACCATATCGTTTTCAATTACACGATTTAGATCCAAATTCTGAAATAAATCTGAAGAATGTTTATCAGTAGGATTTGACAGATCCTCAATAATGTTGAATATCGTAAAGTGTCTATACCTAACGTATTCATTTTAGATTACATGAAAGTTTGAGTTCATTTTACATAAAGGTAGGACATTGCTCTTCAGAGCAAAAAGTTTGGTCTCAGACACTGTTTTAAAACTAAAGATGCTTTCTCTGTGTATTTCTGTCCAAGTGGTTCTTAGAAGTTTTCCGGATTTCCTCCCTTGCTACTCTACGAAACGTCCTGGAAGGCAGCTTACGCGGTGGATATTAAAATGTCTTACAACAGCCTTAGCCAGTTAGTTTGTCTGGTACGCAGTTTCAAAGCATTGGTTTTAAAAGCCATCAAATGATATCTTCACCATCTATGAATATCCAACAGCAGGTACACTTATGCACAAGTTAACACAATTTTTTACTTGTATCGTCGCCAGAAACATCTTACTTATGTAAGCCAAATAATGACAGAATTGTCAGTTGGTCTCCAGTTCACAGGTACAATTTCCGTTTTGAATGTGAATATTTATTGTGGTTCTAAACCAGTTTTAAATTGTAGATTCCTGTCAAATTCCTGGTCTATTTACCCTGATACAGAAAAAACGATAAGAAAGCGAAAGATTTTTAAATCACCCAACTGCATAAAAATCTTTTGCAATAAATGTGGAATAATTTTATAATCAGCTATCAGATCAAATTTATTTCACTGAATATTTCTAGATTATTTAAGACGATATCTAGACTGTAGGATTGGATTTAGAAGAGATACATACCGCGTCCTTAAATATTAACAGTAAAATGTTCTGTAAATGTAATAAGTTCACTTAAAAAGATTTAACAAAGCAGTTGGCCTTCTATTGTTATAGTCAGAATACTTGTGAAGAATATACAATAATTAGCACGGGTACTTACGTGAAATCTCATCGATGAGGAAAATTGACTCAAATTCCTTTAAACTAACATAAAATCGTTTCATATTGTTCCCTAGAGCATATTTACCCAGAATTAAAACAAAAAGTTAATGTTTCAAAAGCATTTTCAAATTAAGGTTTTAGAACATACAATTAAAAAAATGGCACAGTATATTTGCAAAAATAAACAAATAAATAAAGTAATACAAACATAATATTTTTAGCATGCCAGAATCCCAAAATTTCGAAAATATTCACTCGCATATTGCCATATATAGTTGGTAGATCCTAAAGTTTTATCATTTTGTGATGTAAAAGGGGTAAAATAACTATTAGAACTAAATAAACCCTTGTTTAAAAAAATACGAATGGTTTATCAAAGTAATGACCAATGTGTTCTATTTTGGCAAATCTTGTTGTTTGGTGCCAATTTTTTAAAAAAAAAAATTTTTCCTAGTGGACAGAAGTCTTAAGTGTATATAAACACAACTAAGAATTTAGATTTTTAAAGCATAAGAAACGTATATAAATAGTTATTGAAATTTCAGATGCTTGTCATCTTAATGTTTCTAGGTATTTTTTTTTAATAAACGCTTTTTAAATATGTTATAAAATTATTATAACTGAAGTAGAAGTTTGGTTACATTGTTGCACAAGAGGGCTAATTAGACTGGGGCCTACAGAACTGGTCTTTGTTTACAAATTGAAGAGGTCATCAACCCTTTCATAGTTAGAGGGGAAAATAAGAAGGTGGAAGCATACATCTTTTATTTAATTATCTGCGGTGAAACAAGTCAATCCTCGTCATTATAATAAGTAGGCTCTTCTGCAAATTAAAACCAACCTTTAACCACAACAGAACTCTCTGATGTTTAGTTCTGAGGAAAAGCAGAATTCCACATATAATCATTTCATATTAGAAATACACTAGTGCATATCGGTGCATCTTTCTCTGATATCATTTAAATGCAAACATGATATTACTTACCTATAGAGTTGCATATCGAAAAATTTTAAGTTAAGACTTCAATTTTTCTTCGTGCACACATTTGTGACCCTAAAACTTCTTATTATTAGCCGTATTTTCAGGTTTCACTTGTACTGGAAATTATCTGCTTTTAATTTAGGCGCCTAATTCGGTGATAATATTTAGATGAAATTAAATCCCAAGACATGAAAAGTTGTTTTTTCCTGATTGTCCCCCTAAAGTACTATTCCAAATTTTCAGCTATATTTCTGTTAATTTACTTACATAATTTGTACTTTCAAATAGTTTTGTTCAGTTAGTAAAAGCGTAAAGGTAAAATTTCAGGCTGTATTCAAATAGTTGTTTCAAGAAAACGTAGTCCAAAAAACAAAAAAAAAAATGTATTGGCAAAATGTATCTCAAATATTTAAACAGTAAATAACATTTTTCACTTCGTTTCATTGCTCTTCATATTCCAAAAGGTTCCTTTAAATTCTAAATATCTTCTATGTAGAAGAAACTCCAACTATTGTCAATTTCATTTATATTATTATAATATTTTTAAGATATTATTACTTTATTATATGAGTCATTATATTTGTTTAAATAAAATCGTTAAAATTAGCCGGGTTCTTACAGATATAATTTTTAATGAATTGTCATTTCTAATTTAGGAAACTTTCTGTTTTCATAGAAACAATGAATTATAACTTTATTTGAAATTTTTTCTTGTGTCATTCTATTTTATCCTATTATTCGAATTATCAAAACATCTTAATTTTGATTTGTTAAAAATCTGATTTAAATTGCGGCAAAGGAATCTAATTTCCATTGCATTTTCAAGGAAAAACGTATTAGATCAGATTAATTTGCTTATGGAAAGATTATTTTTAATGAACTTAATATTTTAAGTATTACATATCAAAACGTACTTTAAAATATATTTTTATTTTAAATAGTTCAACCATTTAATTGTAAAATTTGGCATTAATGTAAAATGCATGTATTTCTCTTTAATTCATATTAACAAACTATGTGAATTGAAGTTATTCAGACGATTAGTTTGGATTTTCAATATTTTTTAAATCTTGAAGGGAAAAAGCGATAACGAAAACACTTTTAAAAAAATTTTAAAAGCAATATTTACTTCTAAATCGAATTAATGTATTCATATTCTGATTTCATTTTTATACAATTTGTGTCTGTTAAGGAATTTTTATTTTCATTCAACATTTAATTCAATTCCAAGTAAGAAATAAAATCTTTTCATCATGGTATAGGCTCATACACTACTGGCCATTAAAATTGCTACACCAAGCAGAAATGCAGATAACAAAATGATATTTAATGGACAAATATATTATTCTAGAAATAACAAGTGACTAAATTTTCAAAAAATTTGGCTGGATAGATCCTGAGAAATCAGTACCCAGAACAACCACTTCTGACAGTAATAACAGAAGTTATACGCCTGGGCATTGAGTCAAACAGAGATTGGATTGCATGTACAGGTACAGATCCCATGCAGCTTCAACACGATGCCACAGTTCATCAACCGTAGTGACTGGCATTTGGTGACGAGCCAGTCGCTCGGCAACCATTGACCAGACGTTTTCTATTGGTGAAAGATCTGGAGAACGTGCTGGCCAGGGCAACAGCCGAACATGTTCCGTATGAAGGAAGGTCCGTACAATACCGGCAACATGCGGTTGGCCATTATCCTGCTGAAACGTAGGGTTTCGCTGGGCTCGAATAAAGGGTTGAGCCACGGGTCGTAACACACCAGAAATGTAACGTGCACTGTTCAAAGCACCGTCAATGCGAACAAGAGGTGACCGAGACGTGTATCCAATGGCACCCCATACCATCATGCCAGGTGATGGGCTAGTATGACGATGACGAATGCACGCTGCCAGTGTGCGTTCACTACGATGCCGCCAAACACGGATGCGACCATCATGATGTTGTACACAGAACCTGGATTCATCTGAAAAGATGACGTCTCGCCATTCGTGAGTCCAGGTTCGTCGTTGATCACACCATTGAAGGCGCTCTTGTCTATGACGCAGCGTCAAGGGAAGCCGCAGCCATGGTCTCCGAGCTGAGAGTCCATGCTGCTGCAAACGTCGTCGAACTGTTCGTGCAGACACTTGTTGTCTTCCAAACGACCCCGTTTCTTGACTCACGGCTCGTGACGTGGTTGCACGATTCATTACGGCCATGCTGATAATATGCCTGTCTTCTCGGCTGCTAGTGATAGGTGGCCGTTGAGACCCCGCATGGCGGTCCGTATTACCGTTCTGAACCCATCGATTCCATATTCTGCTAACAGTCATTGGATCTCAACCGACGCGAGCAGCAATACTGCGATAAGATAAACCGCAATCCCGGTACGCTACAATTCAAGCTTTATCAAAGTCAGAAACGTGCTGGTACGCATTTCTCCTTCTTACACGAGGCATCACAACAACTTTTCACCAGGCAACAACGTTCAAATGCAATTTGTGTATGAGGAACCGGCTGAACAATTTCCTCATTTAAACACAATGTAGGTGTCGCTACTGGCGCCTGCTTTGTCTGAATGCTCTGAAAAGCTAATCATTTGCATATCACAGCACCTTCTTCCTTTCGTATAAATTTCACGTCTGTAGCATGTCGCCTTCTTGGTGTAGCAATTTTAATTGCCAGTTGTGTATATTTTTCATATCACGATAAAGGTTTCCTTTTTTTAGTCATTAATATTTACCTTATAAATCTACTCCCAAAAAAATAATTAGCAATTAAAGAACAAAATGATATCAAAATTTATGGATGAATTTCTCAGTCACATTTCAACTTATAGTATTATTGCTTATTCAATTGGATAGCAGTGATAAAGTGGGTGCAGTAACCTCGTTAATAAAACTGTCATTATAATGTACGAATTATGGCTTTGTAGTTGCGAATTCGAACCCAACCAAAGGTCGTCTTGATATGAATGCACATTAGAAGTTCTGTAAAGTCCAAATGCTTTTGTTGGTGTTACGTGGCGAGGAGAATTGACTTCGTCATTTGATCTTGGTTGATACATGGTGGTTCACTATGTTTAGCAGCTTTGTTTGGGTCAAACAGGCAGCCAAAAACTACACCAATGACTTACCAATTAATTGAAACTGATTCTAGAATGAACAAATGATCATTGAGTTGCCTATAAATGTTAACTAATCATGATTTCGTGTCTCTTTGTCAGTCACTCTGAATTGCAGTCATAATTATGAGAAGTGACAACACCTGAATTGTCACCCCTCACCAGCGGAGGAGCTTATATTGTCTGGTGCTCACTCATAATCTTGTTACTAAGAGCTAAAGTCTTTGGCTTCTTTTTGCATTGCATATTTCAATTTATTAAATTTTATAACTGTAGTAAAAATTAGTTATGAATTAAATTTTTATTAAATTATAAATCTTTTATAATCATAGTAATGTGATAAAATTTTGCTAGCCATAATGTCAGCTAAAAATTTTTGTTATGGCTACCTGTTTAAATAAAAATAATTCTGAATACGAGCATAGATTCTGACCCTGTTTAAAAGATGCCACCTTAAGATTTTTTTTTTTTTTTACAATTATCCGTTTGTAAATTAATATATAAATACTTTTATAATTTTCACTTAATTAGTTAGTTTATATTTATTGTGTTTAAATATGTAAGAAGCATTGCATATAACAATTTTTATTGTGTCTTGAAAGCAGACCTCAAAAATACCCAAAAAACAAATCGAAAGAAATTAGAAATTAATTAAGCTATTACACAAAAATAATAAAATTCAAGTTTCTGGTTATTCAAAAATCTGAATACAGAAATTTATTTTACGCTGTATTGCCAGATGCAAAACAACAATTCTGAAAGTAAAAGTAAATTACGTTACCAGACACAATAAACTGTTTATAATAGACACTATCTCACAAATTGATAAGAAACTCAAATTGATAATAATAAAATTAAATATTAATCTTTAAATAAATCCATCAATACAAACGAAATAATTTTTGAAAATATAAATTTTTTTTTCTTCTACCAAATCAATAAACGCAATCACATTGGTTGTGTTTTTCTCCTCTATTTTTGTTCACTGGAAAACGTAGTCTCTTAAAATATTCTTCTTGATCAGTTATAAAAATAGTAGTTATTTTAGTATAGTAATGTGAATGTTCATCTATCTACCTAGATTAGTACATTTTCAAGAAATTAATTTACTTTTTGAATAAGAATAAAATAATTTCTTGTTTAAAAATAAATTAGTAAAAAATTATTGTAAAAAAAAAAAAATCCTATTCATTGTTATTACCAGAAGAAAAAATATAACTTTAATTAGATAGAAATTAACTGTTAAAGTATTTAGAAAAAAAATTGTTAATGTATGAAGTATTTTTAACTCACATTTCAAAAATTTTATGCCGGGGATTTTCATTAAAGACTGAAAATAAAAAAGTTTACATTGATTTTAAACATTTTATATTCGAGTGCAATTCTAAAAATATTTCTTTAAGTACAGTCACTGTGCTATCACTAACTTCAAATTATTTTATAAGAAATTCTATAAAGTAAAAAGATTTTAACTTTTATTTATCATTTCTCTGTAAACATTGTTTACTGCAATTTTATTAATGATTGTACTTTTTAAATGACTATAAAAATTACTCTTTATTAAAAAAATCATTACTTTTTAAATATTTTGTTACGTTAAATTGGAGAGAATATTTTTCGCAATAAAAATGTTGCAACGATATTTAGAGAAATCGTTTTTCAATCGCATTATTTAAATCCTTACTATTTTTATCACTAGATGGCAGTAAAGAATTTTCAATTCAGGAAAATGTGCCCTTTATAAAAATATAATTCGATAGAAACAGTTGCTTATATATTTAACTGGAAGCTTATTTAATTAATATATCAAGTTTTCTATAATTAATAAGTCCAAATATTTCAGATGATTAATCTCTAGCACCATTCATGAGAAATCTTACGTATCTAATTTTTCCGCAGGCGGATGTTTATATCTGAAGGTGTGTAGCCAATCATATGACTCCGCGGAGTGATACTTCTTTTGTAGAATCATGATGTGGTGAAGGTGATAAGTGATAAACTTTTCCCTGATCTATTTCCTTAATGTTTCTAATTGAATCGTTTTTGTTGTGCAAGGTGATAGCGCCTTGAAGAAAATCTAATTGAAATGGCTGAGGGCACAACAGTCAGCTCGGTTAAAGGGGTATGTCCATTTTTCTTATATTCGACTTGCCAAGAAGGCAGTAGATGCCCATATTCTCATGATATTGTAGGGCAAAGTCGCTTCGAAATAGCGAAGTGCCGTTACTATGTTAGGGGTATGTGTAAATATGGAGAAAATTGCTGGTTTTCACATTCTACCCCAAAAACTGATGTAAGGTCAAAAAATGATAGACAGACTGCTGGACCTTCAAGCCGAAATTCTCGCGATACTCATGCTCCATCAACGCCCAAAAATGATGTAAACAAACGCAATACATACGTACCAACATTTAGTTTATTGAGCAAAAATGCAGCAAAGAAAGGAAAAGTATCTGAATTCGGTCCAGATTCACCCAATTGGGTTAATGCTCCAGAATTTATTCCGAAAACCATTCGATCTTATGCTGATACCTTGAAATCTAATACTTGTCCTGTTCAACCTGAACCAGAAAAAATTGAACCAGTGCAAATGTGTACCCATTTCTTTGATGGAGAATGTCCTAACAAGGATGGTTGCCCTTTTATTCATGGAGATCTTTGTGAACTTTGTGGTAAATATTGCTTAAGCCCAACAGATGAAACACAAAGAAAATTGCACACTGAATATTGTGAGAAAGAGCTTGAACAAGATATGGAATTGTCATTTGCTATTCAGCGTAGCATGGATAAGACTTGTGGCATTTGTATGGATGTTATAATGGAAAAAATTCCATCTTCAGAACGTCGTTTTGGAATTCTTGAAAAATGCAGTCATGTATTTTGCTTATCATGTATTAGGAAGTGGAGGCGAGTCAAGTCATTTGAATCTAATTCACATATGGATCATCATTTAGTTGATCCTGGTGTTACACGTGCTTGCCCGGAATGTCGAATCTCATCAGATTTCATAACACCTAGCCAGTATTGGGTTGATACTGAAGATGAGAAAAAGAAATTGATCGCTGATTACAAAATTGCATTAAGCAAAAAACCTTGTAAGTATTTCAAAGAAGGCAAAGGTACATGCCCATTTGGTGGTGCATGTTTTTATCTTCATGCAAAACCTGATGGCACAAAAGTAAATTTACCATTACCATCAAGACGAAGGAGGCAAAATCAAGATGGAGAATTGGATTTCATGGAACGAATAATCCTATGGGATTATTTAGAGGTCAGAGATCAAGGTCAAGGTGTTTTGATGCATTTGGATTTGGATGATCTTGTTTATACATCATCAGAAGATTCCGATCAGGAGTCTGACTCAAGTGAAGAAGAAAATTTCTTTATAAGTGAATCATTCTAGATGTAATTGTGTAGAAGAAAAGTGTACTCAACTTAAAAGTGCTTGTAAAAATTTTCTATTTTTTTAACCAATGGTTCATATTAATATGCACTTCTAGTTTTTTAGTTACAAGTTTTAGGCTGTTTCGTAATAAACATTTCACATACTAAAAATGCACACAAGAAGTTTTGAGTTTTTGCACATCTTAGAACATTTTATGAAATTTAATCTGTACAGTACATTACTATACCTGATGAAGAATTTACTGTATATGCCAAAGAGCTCTTTTAGGACTTTAAAACAAAACTGTCTCATTATTAATTCTACATATAATTATGTTATTTCTTGACATGCTTTTATGGTATAAATATCAGTTAATGCTGGGGGGCACTAAATTTGCTAATTCGAAAATATTTTTTTAAATTGAAAAACCTAAATTCTTGCTATTTATTGTATATTTATGCATTTTTCATTTATTTACATATTTGTTAATAATCATTGTCATTTGAAGGCTGACATACCATCGTATATGACATTTAAATTTCTTTCAAAGGAAACTGAAGTATTTGTTTTAAAAATTATGAAGTTAGATTATTTTTAAAAAATTTTGTGTCAGAATTCATTTTCATTAAAACATTTTGAAGTTGAAGATTTTCCACAGTTGAAAATCTAAAAATATCTTGCCGATAATGTGAAATTGCATACACTGTATTTATGGGTCATTTTTAAGTTTTAATGTATAACTTGTTGTAATTATTCACATTTTTACCGAGTGATATTTTTTAATTATCTGTTATTTGACAGTTTTTAGTCTTAACTCACATGTGTATTTTTCATTTAATAACTACATATTGATCAATAATCATTATCATCTGGCAATTTAAATTGTGTGATGAGATTTGTGATATTTCTTTTTGTTGAAACTAATTTTATGTGTAAAACTAAATGAAATTAAGTTAAAACTGTTCCTGATAATTTAATTTTATCATTATCAAAGCCATTAGGGTAATATGCCTTTTATTGAAACTGTCAAAAGCAGAAATATCTAGAACATCAATTTACCACATTTTTTATATCTGTTAAGTGTTATTCAAGTTTTCACTCATTATCTGTTAGTAATTAAATTAATTTGATATTTTAGTAGTATTATAAATCTAATGTAATTTATTAACACTATGATAAGATTAAATTTTCTTAAAAATCAGTTTTTTAAAAATTTTAAAATAGTATAAAACATTAATTAATAGAAAATAAGGTGCAAATGTGCTGAGAAAAATGTGTAGGTAGGACATTTTGTTCTGAATGACATTGCATTGGGTGGAATGTGTTATTTTCTAATCTGCTATCTTGTATATTTGATGTTTTATTCTTGAAGAAATATGCATGATTAACTTCACTATTGAGGTGCCATACCTTAAATATTAGGTATTGAGGTATATTAACTTTTTGTTAAATAAAATGAAGAAATTATAGCTTTTTCATGTAGAATAGTCGAATTGTTATTTATGTATCCATACAAATTGTTGTTTCTTAATATATTTTAGATGAATTTCTTTTTCCCTAATTTTGCTATTACCCAATATGTCAAACTGTTTTATGTTGCTTTCAGCTAGATATGTTTACTGTAAATGTTAGTTTTAAACATTTGTACAGTTCTGTTTATTAAATGAATTTTTGTACCCAACATTTTGCTTTAATTTGTACTATCACTTTTATTTCTTTTTTAATATGTTATGCTTAGTTGCAATCTTGCTGGAATTTTATTTGATTGCACATAATATTAAGTTACTTTCCTTGACTTTGATAATATCTAAATGGATATAATTTTTGTATTTTATAATACCAATAATATGCTATTTATTTGTTCAGAAGTTTTGGGAACTAATTTATATATTCAAAAGAATGTTAAAGTATTATGGAATTTACTTTCAATACTGAATACTCCTTGCTGAATTCATTTTCATGTTTTACTTATACTGATCGCTTATTAACGATAGGGCTTTCTCCTAGTTAAATTTGATAGGACAAATCTTTTTGAAGGTCTTCAAGTCAAAGTAAGTTTTCTATGGGACCTGTATTTTTTAAAAATTGTTTATTCAATTGTACAATCCTATTTACAGAGTGGTATGGAAAAGTTTTCTGATCATTAGTTCAATACAAAATAATTTCCCATAAATTATAGCAAAGGTTATTTCAATCTTCAAGCATTTTTAAACAATTCAAAATGAAAAATTAAGGTCTAATCAGTTGAATTAATATTCCAATAACTTGAAAATATCCATGTTTGGAAGTCTTCCATCTTAATTAGAATGTCTGGGAGAAAGACTTAGAATTCAATTCAGAATATGTAAATTATTCTGAATTAAATTCTATCTTTTCTTTAAAATATTAGATTTTCTTGCATAGCTCTCATTTAAACATATATTTTTTTTTTATTTCAGTTTTTAAATTAAACAGATTGTTATAGCTAGTCGGATAAATCTTGAATTTTTCATTAAGTAATCAAAAATATATTTGAATTAGTTAACATCTAAATATCTTACTGTTTGAAAATTAATAAAACATTTCTCACAAAATCATACATTTGCAAACCTTTTATTTAATGATAAATAATTTAGAATATAGGAACAAATCTGTCTTAGGAATAAAACTTTCGTTGAAATGGATTTTTACAAGTTGTGTTATTTATTATATCATTTTAAAAACATAAAGATTTGTATTAAGGATGATATATAAATTATTTCCTCTTACAGTTTGCATTCATATGAAGATAAATTTGTTTTAGTCTAGTGATAAAAATGACTAAAGGTAAATGAACAAAGTACTGTTTTAAATAGTCTTATATATTTTCCCTGTTTAATTTTGCTTTTTAATGTGCTTGCTCTAATGTTTATTAAGTCTACATTTTTTTATACTTTTTAATATTTGTATTTACCGAGTTTGATAACTGAATAGTGCTCTGATATAAGATTAGCTCTTTGTTCAAATCCCATTTTGATCTTGGATATTTATAGTGCTTTGAAGAATCTACACATTGTATACATTGAATTTTAGTAGTGGTTTGAAATCTTTAAACAGGTCCTGATCACTAGCCCTTATGTGCAAAAAATGACTTACTGAATCAATAAATATAATAAATTGAAAAATTCAATTTTATTAATTCTTTGAGTAAAAAGTTTTATTAATTTTTGCATGATTTGACAAAAGCCTATAATATTTGTACCTTAATTTTTTGCTAAATATTATATTTTTGAACATCTTAATTGGTTTTTGTTCTACTAGAAATTTGATTTACTCACTAAAAGGTTGTAAATGATTTTAGGTACACATATATAGATTGTTTAATATCAACAAAGATTTTGATAATATCTAACAACAGAATTTGATAGAAAATGTAGAAGTTAGTGAAAATAGTTTAAATTTATCATTAGAAATGTAAACATTTCTTATAATTTGGTGAGGAATCATTTAGTGGTGACTTTAGCAACTACTTTCTGAGCAAAGTTACTTTTTCTAAATTTAACTGATGAAAGAGTCCATTGTTTATAGTAAAATTTATACAAATTATGGTATTTTAAGGGTTTTGTTAAATTATTCAGTTTGTATTTTACTCTCTTGCTATTTATTTCAATGTTTTTGTTTTGTTTTTTCCATTTGAAGAATGTTTTTCCTTTCACAAATAAGAAGTAAAATTATTTTATCTAAACAAAAAAATAACTGCAAAATGACCAGGAAAATGTATTTTTGAATGAAGTTAAAATCAAATATTTTGATCACATAATTATAAAAAGAAAATGCATATTGACATAGTATGTGTCAAGGAAAGTTTTGTCACTTTTGCAATTCATAAATTGAAATAACTAATGAGTGTATTTTATCTTAGTAATAATTGGATAAAGTCACGATTTGAACTTGCTACCTTCAAATGTTGACAGTGACACCCTAACCAACCATTCCATTGCAACTTTGCGATAAAGGAATGAGGACCAGTTACTTCCCTGTACCTGGCTGTGCCTTAATGTTAATGGAAGCTAGAACCAAGCAAAAGATAACCCTAATACTTTCACTTAGTATCTGCAGAGATATTTCTCTTGTTAGGCATTGTAACCACCACCTATTCAATGTGCCCCAGCTGCTTTTTCGGAACATTTTGGATCTTATGTTAACTCAGGATTCAAACTCGCTACTTTACATGTTAGAGACTAATACCCTAACCAACTGGGTCACTGTGTCCTCAGAATAATAGAAAAATATCAAATTTTGGTATACATTTATTTATACTGTAATCATGTCAATTCAAACTTATGGAAGTGGTCTCTCAAAATAAATATCAGTTTTAATATATCTATTGTTAGAAATTTATCAGAATTTGTTTTCAACAAAAAAAAAATTACTTTTTTACTCTCAGTTCTACAGCATAGATATTCTTAGAACTTATAAATTGATTTATATAAAAACATAATTTATTGATTAGAAAAGCCAATCTAAATTCTGTTTGATGGATTATTGATTATTTGAAGGTTCATTATAACCAAATTTTGATGCGGTGAATAGAGTTATGATCTCATGGAATTTGTTGAAATGAGATTCAAAGATCAATTTCGTTCATTTTCAATATATGTAATTTTAATTTACAAATTTTATAATGGATAAACTGGCACTGTGTAGGACTGATATTTCATACATTCTAATGTAAAAAAATTTTTTTACAAAATCTATAAATCAGTGATAATCTTTGTGTAACATTACATATAATTATATACATATGTGTGGTTAATTTTGATTAAAGAAATATTGTTTATTCTACATGCTCTTTGAAAATCTTTTTCTTCGACTTTTTCTTAAAAACATTAAAATTGATGAAAATAAAATTAAGGTAATTTTGACTTCGTGTTTTAAAATTATTGAAATAAATGCAGCAAATATCACATTTTTAAATGGGTCTCATTTACCTTAGAATTGACAGCCATGTTTGTATTTTTCATATGATACACTAACTGAAAAATAGAGCAGTATTGAAATATTTTTTCTGTTAATTAAAATTTTCGCCACTTACTATGTGTGCATATATCAGCATTGTAAAGATATTAATTTTAATTTACATAATTCATTAATAAAGAAAAGTAAGAAATATTAATTTTAGATTTCAATTTAGTCCTTTTTGTGTTTAACAATTTACATTTTGTTCAATTAAGCAATTAAAATTTTCATCGCAACTTTTATTTATTAATAATATAAAAACTATCAAAAAATATAACATTTTTCATTAGTTTTTTAAAATTAAGATAATTTTTTAAACTAATTAAGAAATAACATATAACTAAATCCAAAGTAATCTGTAATCAGGACATTAAATTGGTATTTTCCAATATTAATAGTGAAACTGTAGGTTCTGTTTTATCCTTTGTACACAAAAAATGGTTGTAGATAGTCAAATGAAGAAAAGTTATGTTTTATGAAAAATTAGCCACATTTACTATCATTTACATTAAAAGAAACTATTGTCCCCATAATAATTAAAAGTCCTTCATTAATAGTTTTATTTGGTCTTGTTATTTTGCAAGTAATTTATGAATATAAAATCCTAAAAGAAAAAAAAATTCCAAAAGTATTAGATGCATTATAAGTTATCAACAGTGTAAGGAACCCACTAAAGAAAGTAATCACATTGCAATGACATACATTCAAATTAACCTTTGTGTGCACTGACTCTGAAACAGCATATCAAGCTATTATGAACTAGTCTTTTATTAATTTACATATTATTGAATAAATCAGCTGTTGAAAAAATTTTCTTAAATTTCCTCACTAAATTCTATAGTAATATTTATAAGAACATTAATTAATTATAAATTCCAACTGAGTATGTTGATTTTCACTAGTATTTCAAATTTTTAAACCTTGGTAAACACTGGAAAAAAAACTAATGCAAATTTTTTCCATTCTTTTAGAATTGTGTGAGTGAAAAATTATTGTGCTATTCAACTCTATTCTGACAATGAAATGTAAATATAAATTATCTTTCTACCAGGAAAATGCACTGTGGCAAACTCTGACTTAAGTACCCAAATTTTTTATCTACGAAATGTTTATTATGCATAAAATTAAAGTATAAATGCAGAATGTTGCTATTCATCTTAATTTTTATTGCTTATTGTTTCTAGGTAGGAAATTTTGATTAGGGAATCACACAGCATATTCATTTTTTAATTATAATAAAATTTGTTGTCAAAAAGTTAAGCCACATTGTTTATATCCAAACATGTGTTGTGAATAACATTAATTTTTTTGGATTTTAAAACATAATTTGAGATGGAATTTTAAAACAGCCATTTGGGTTAGATTTTTATGATAAAATAAATGGTTTTAAATATTAACGTCAAAAAATCTAAATTAGCATTTTAAAAGAATTTACATTTGAGTGAACTTGTGATTTTTTTTTTTTTTTTTTATCGTTTTCTTGCTGAGCCTTTTTATATTTGCTATTTTTAGCATTGTATAATATTAAGATTATATTTCTGCAGGTTATTTTTTCAATACTGTTTATCATCTTAAAATAGTACAAATTTCCTGTTTCAAAGCACTCAATAATTTAGAATACTAACAACATTATAAATACTGTCAATGTTATATCACCTTTATTGAACATGTGTTTTGGTATTTCCTAAAATTAATAGTTTGTAAATTTTTAGTATTAATGTTGCTAGAAGTCAATTGCAATTATTATGTTTATCTTAGAAGTAATCTTAAGTGTACAATATTAAATTTTATTCCTTAAATTTTGATAGATGGTCAATTCATAAAAATATTGTACTGCTTTACCTTCATACACAACTCTTTTTAATAAAAAGTAATCAGTACCATAGATCTGAATAAAATTCTTACTAAAATAGATGCTTGTTTTTATGAACCTCTAATTTACAAATATTGAAGATTTTAAGAACTAGTGGCTGGTTCCTAAAAAGGTTCCACAGATGCAGATAATTTTAATTCCCATTTATGAACTAAATTTTTGAAAAATCTTTTTTACCAGCTTGTTTTCATGCATTTTTGCTTGTTTATTTTTGTCCCATGATTCCTTATTCGATTTTATTTTATGGTTAAGAAACTAGAATCAGCATTATTTGAGATTTGTAAATCTCATGGGTTGTAGATCACTAACTGCAATATTCAGCATTAATTAATAAAAAGTAGTTGTGATTTTAAAATCAAAATTGTTGGGAATTGAAATTAAAGAAACTTTTTTTGTAAATACTAGTGTGATTTATGTGAATAGGCTTTGAGCAATTAATAAGAGCCAGCCTGAAGCATCATTCACCCTGATTTTAAAGCATTTTCCGTGTAGAATTTCTTTCGCCCAAACTTGTTTTTGACTTTGCATGCATTTAAGTATAATCAATTGCTTTAACTAAAAATATTGAAGGAGTGTTCACGTATTGGAATTTCCTTATGAAATTAACATTCTAAGTGCAATGCTGTTGTGAATGTATGCTTGAAATGATGCAAAAAAAAATTGTATCTAAATCATTTTGGCTTGTGTGCTTTATTAAATTAATCTGAAGATAGCAAAAAATTTATCAGGCAACTTAAATGAAGATGTTACTCATCCATCTACTTTGTCAAAGAAGCTTACTACTCCCTGAAATTCCACTTCGAGACTTTTTTAATCTGGTTTTGATTTAATTTGTTCAAATGAGTTATTGGATGATTAGATGAATCTAAAGATAATAAAGGAGAATGGAAAAACTTTCTAACATCAAACATTAAAATGACTGAGAGCTCAAAACATTTGCAAAACAAATAGGGGAGTGACTTATAAGATTGAGATAGTTTTTGAAAAAAAAAATTGTGAAATGCTTTACTACATTGAGAAAAATGTGTTTTTAAAAAAGTTTTGTTTTAAAATAGAAAAATTAAGTGATTACTTGGCTTGATTTTTTCTGAATAAAGCGAAAGTTTTTTAATATGAATTTTATTTTGCATATTTTTTATATAATGTATACTTAATAATATTTCCTAAAAGTACTTTACTCTTAAAATGAGCAACATGATTTAAATATAGTTGAAAGATCAAACAGTTTTTCATTGTATTTTACAAACTTTCAATTTTAAGAATTATTTTACCTGTTCCTGGGTGTTTCTAAAACAAGTGCCTACTGTATAAAGGAACCATTTTAAATGTTTGTTGTTAGAACTTCTGCAACTGGTGCCTTCTAATAATATGGGACAAAAATTTTATACCCATTTTCTCTCTCGAATTAAAGAAGCCATGGATAAATTTCAATATTTGAGATTTTTCTATTACCTTTGCAACTTTATTTTTGGAAGAAAACTAATGGATAAAATCAAAGTTGTGTGAAAAAAAAAATACTTATATTATCATTTTTATTTTTAATGGACAGATAAATTTCTCAAAAACATCGCCTTAATGATTTGAAACTTCTGAATTATGAAATATTTATACATAATTAAATTGAGACTTCAATGATTAAATTTTAAACTACCAGTTTATTGTTTAAGTTAAGTGAACATAATTTGAAAAAAATTATAGAATGCTTTTAGAATATTATTTTTTCTCAAACTTGTGTGGTACCATTGAGAAATATTTATATTGTTTTGGATTCTGTTGATAAAATATTATTTTTTTATCTAAATTGTTTCAAATAGTTATGATATTTAAAAAAATTTTTTTTTTTTGCATTGACATATCTTGTAATATTGGATTGAAAAAAATAATTATGTAATATTTTAATTAATAGTTTTTATTTTTTTAGATTTCAACCTTTTTTTCAATATCAAACAATCATTTATTTTTAAATGTTCAAATCACAAAGTTTTCTCGTAAGTGAACTGAAAGAAATGGAAACATTTAATGTTGATTTTTTGAATGGTTTAAAAGAAATTTAAGTTTAGCTGAAACTGGTATCTGAATATGTTTGCACATGTGTTGATAAATAACAGTATCAGTATGACAGATTCCAATTAGTTATCAAAAAATACTGAGAATAGTTTCATGTTAAATTTAATTTTATTAAATTAATATTTAAATAGGCTAACAATCTTCTAATAGATTCTGTGAAATATTGTGTATTCCCTGTACCTCAAAAATCTGATATATTGAATATCAATAATTTTAAATTTTAAGTGTTCTAAATTAAAATTTATATGCCCCCTCAATTATTACTCATTAATAAATATATTAATTTAATGGAATGAAATAAGTTAAAAGTTGATAGAAATAGAAAATTTCTTACTTTTATATAGATTAATTTTCATAAATCAACATTTATAAAACCCATGGTTAGACAATTTAAATTTTCTTTGAATATTTATAAAACTAACTCACTTTATTTTGGTGTTTGAAAAACACTTTCAATCTGGCATTTAATTAGTTGCTCAGGATCTGTTATTTTAAGTTGAATAAATTTTATTTATATTCAATTCAGTGTAGTTTAGGCATATATGTGTGTTTCTTAAGTACAGAAATTTTGATTTGTATCCTTCTCGAAAATGGAAATATACAACTCAAAAATTCATCATTCTTTTTATAAGGTAAGTTTGTTTTTGTAAATTGTACTTTGGTTTATACACAAATGTGGTTCAACTAATATTGACAATGATATTGTTTAAAACTGAATTGCTGATTCATCTATGTAAAATTAAGTCAATTGAATGCCATGTAATCCAGTCATTGATATTTAATAGTGATTTAATTTTCAACATTTAGATTAATTTATACTTCTTTCTGGTTTTGAATTTTACAAAAATGAATTTTGATAGACTCCATTGACATCTTTTCTACATTGACATGAGTTGAAAGAGTCCAAAACAAACTACCGTATTTTCCTGTATATAATCCGCGGATTATGTGTTAAAAAAGTTCCAAATTTCGTTGTGCGTATTATACGCCGCCGCGGATTATCTGATAAAAAAAACATTCTCCACCAGAAAATCTTACAAGAAAATTTTGAAAGAAATACTCTTTATATTTCATAAAATAAATAACAGGTGGTACCAAGACACACCTGAGTTATTTAAACTATAATTGGCTTTGTGCAATTACGTTCAAAATCGAATTTGGTTCCTCTTAAAGATTTTACGGTTGTAAATTCGCTAACGTCATTTTGCAATTTGCCTTGATGTGAGCTGTTTCGTTTTGAAAATATTCAAATTCGTATATCGTCATATGGAAGCGAAAATTTTAAAGTTACGCAGCTGATTTTAAATTAAAAGTTTTAGCGAAAGCAAATAAAAACAATGGCGTCAAATGTGTTAATGTGAAGTGAAAAAGCACGCACGATATAAAAAAAAAAAATTGTATAAAATACGCTATTTGTAAATATTAACGAAGCAAATATATATTAATTGAAATATGGCTAACATCGTTTTAAAAGTTATTAGAAGCTAAATATCGATAAATTTTAAAGACTCTCTTCTCAAAATTATTGCTTTTGATCGATCTCGTGCTTATCTGAAGTTTATCGCACTTGTGATGAACTGGATCTAGACTGATATTTTTCATAATAAATGCTTTTTTTCTATACAATTATATAAATTTTTAATCCTACTGTGCCTTTTTTTATTTTATGTGACACCTATATTATCAGCATATTTTAGACAATTCGCCGAAAAAAAAATTGCCGCGGATTATGCGACGCTTTTTTTCCTTTAGCTCGAAAAAACGGCCTTGCGGATAATACGCCGCTGCGGATTATATACAGGAAAATACGGTACTTAAATTCTCACCTTAATTATAAAATAACAGAAAAATCTGTGATTCATTTCTTGTTTCTGTGCAATAGTCATTAACATCTGACCTTTTGATACCATTACTTTTATTAATAGCTTGTTTAGTAATAAGTAATTTCATAAACATAAATAAGTAATAAAATAACTAACAAAATTTATGAAATAAAGCATAATTAATACCTGCATTAATTTCATTGCTATGTATTGCAATAATACTTAATGTCAAGCATTATATTTAGACAGCATAATTTTTGCACATATTTTACATCATTATACTCAAATATTCTGTTTATTATATATACAATGATAACTAACATTCTCCAAAGATAATCAAAATATTCTATAAATATTTTTGAATGTAATAAGTTTGTAGTTCTGTTGTAGAGATATAGTTATATATATATTTTCAGAAAAAACTACTATAGCACTAAAAATTTCTTACTTTTCCATATATAAAAATATATTGAAAAGGTTGCAATCTATGTATTTTTCCCATCTTTATTTTTTTGATACCTGGTTCACTTTACTTGCTTATTTTGACTTCTCATCAACTAAATTATAATATTAATGAAATGATATTTACATTAATCTGTAATGTAATAGAAAAAAGGTAATTCAGTTCATTTGTTCTTTTTAAACTTTATTATTATTATGGTTTCATTAGCAGTTTATTTCCAATAAGCAAATTTTCATATCAGAATGAACACATTAAATGATTTATAAATGATCATTGAAAACAGAAGAAACATAAAAATATCACATTTATTGTTAATTTTATATTACATATTTCTTCCACTTGCATACTAAAAGCATAAAGAATTGGGATTGTAAATAAATATTCTTCACCCTCCAACTTTTATTTTATCTATGAAATATGAGTAGAAGTTTTGTTTTATATAGCTCAAGTATTTAAGCAAATGATGTAAAATTATAGAAAACATAAAAATTAAATTTCTGTGTTTAAAAAAATATATTTGGTAATATTTAACTTTAATTATGTATCTTAAGAAGGTGACAAAAACAAATAACATAAAAGATTAATTCTATACAAAACTGTTGGAAAAGTTCCTTCTCTTTATGTTTTAGCTGTTATAGTGACTGGCAATTCCATTTCCGCAGTAAATTTTCTTGGACTTAATTTGTATAAATATATGATTGAAGTTATATAATCAATCTACTTGTAATAATTATTAACTATTAGGATTTAATTGTTCAATATAAATAAAAACTAACTCAAATTTTCTGCTGCTTTTAAGACTTGGATAGTTATTTCCATCTTATGTGTTACATGTAATTGTTCTGAGAATTTATTCACTATCAGCATATATATATATATATATATATATATATATATATGCGCTCTCATTTAATTAAGTAGGAAGACATTTCTTGAAACCTTGTTAATGTTCACATGTAGTGATTTTTTCAGTGAAACAAGTATCTAATTTACCATGAAAAAATATCTTTTAATATGTCAGGTATTTATTCCATTTGATATGCATTAATTTCCATTTGATATCCAATAATGTGTATAAAATCCTAATAATCACTATGTTCCTAATTTCTATGGAAACTTTTTTGTGTAGCCGAAATTGGAACTAATGCAAAATATGTGCCAAATTTAATGCTGTGCAATCTGTTTAAAATTATTCTTCCGTTAACTTTAGAATATTAAAGTCAAATCAGTTACTTTATGTGTATAATGTTTTCCCATGTAGGAAATTTATTCTAAACAATATAATTCAATGTTCCTAATTTCTATGGAAACTTTTTTGTGTAGCCGAAATTGGAACTAATGCAAAATATGTGCCAAATTTAATGCTGTGCAATCTGTTTAAAATTATTCTTCCATTAACTTTAGAATATTAAAGTCAAATCAGTTACTTTATGTGTATAATGTTTTCCCATGTAGGAAATTAACTCTAAACAATATAATTCAATGTGCAAAAATTAAAAATTAAATTTTTGTTAAAAATTTGTGTATGTATGAGTGCTTATTCATTGTTCAAGTATGAATTATATATGGAAAAAAAGAATTTACAGAAAATTATATTTATATATTATAAAAAATTATTTCAACCATGTTATTTTATTTGAAATCATTGTTATATATGGAATATTTGTTTAAAACTCTTTTCTGATAGCTCACCAGATGAAAAATAGCTTTAATTATATAATTTCATATGTACTTTGTTTTCGGCATATGCATACATTGCATTGCTACTTATTTGTAGTTATATGTATAATAAGCATTTGTACATCAATTGCAAATAATTAAAAAAATTTCTTATTTCAGGACGAACAATTTTTTTACCAAAAAATTGTTCTACAAAATCTCATGTTTCACCTCTAGTTTGTTTCTCATCATCTGATACTGCTGCATATACTGCGACATATGATTTTGAAACTTTGACAGTTACTGCTCCTGATGATCATATATTGCATGTCGAACTTAATCGACCAGAATGTTATAATGCAATGAACAAGATGTTTTGGAGGTTTGTACTAAATAAGCAGTGTTTTTTTTTTTTTTTTTTATCTGTTTTAAATTATATTTTGTAACTAATGATACTTTGTGATCGGTAAGTGAAATATGATTTTTTTGTCTTGCTCATTTATAATTTTAATATAAATATTTCATAATCTTACCTTTCAAAGTAATTTTAATCTTTGACTTTGAACAAAGAGTGAACTGTGTGATGGAAGTGCATTAGAAGAAAACCAGGGAATTTTTTATAATTTACTGATTTGTTATTTCTTTTACTTCCACGGTGATGTTGCTTGTACTAATTATCTCTACATTAATAATGACAGAGGACTTTTAAATTTTTTAACATTTACTTGCGTTAATATTTCTGGAAGGCTCCATATTATGTAAAACAGCTAAGAGTAATTTCTCTTGCCTGCTGGTGAGTCACATGGCTTGAAATATTTTTACTCCAGCCTGGTTTTCCCCAGAACATTTTCCCTACATTTATGCCTTAAGAATAATTCCTTTGACCTTCAAATTTCTGAGTATTTCTTAGTGTCATGCTTGAAAAATATTTCAAAATAGGATTTTCAAAAGTGTGTACTTCAGCATATCATTAATTGT